>RJWJ010047848.1:0-10813 GCA_004363605.1 Indri indri | reverse complement strand
CAATGTTTATTTCCACTCAATAAAATGACAGAAGAGCTTTTTCAAAGTCCTATTTCTAAAAGCCTGGAAGTGTACTAATTGAGACTAATGAGCTCATGTAACTGAAAGCATGATATTTAGAGCTGTGAAAACAGAGTACTAAGTTCAACTTTAAAGTACCTATTTACAGACCAAATTCATTTAAATTTGTTTATAAACACTGCAGCTTTAAAATCCTTTCAAATTTCTAAATATTTTAGGAGGCAATCTCCATTCTAGGTAGGCTGAGGAAAGGCTGGCTTCTAAAGTGTGTGTTTCCTACCATGTCCACTGTATTAGAATTTATGGGGTAGTTCCACAGGAATCTAAATTTTTAACAAGATTCCTGGGTGCTTTTATGCGTAATTAAGATTAAGATCAGCTGCTATGTTGTAAGATATCACTTAATGCAGAAGCAGGATGCTTTGTAATAATTTTTACTCTTGTCAAATAGGGGATCTCTCCATTTTTCCAGAATGATCTAGCTTCAAGATCACTAAAATATATTGAGAAGGCAGAGTGCAAATTGCATCAATATCACAGACCACGAGAGTGGTAGGGATTTCATGGTAAAACCCCTCCTTACCAAAGGCCCATGTAAGGCAAAGCTCTTCAGAGAAGACCAGGAGGAATTTGCAGATAAGACTACAGCTAAACCTTGATGGAAGACTTCCTGGCCAGCAATAAGGCCAATTGTGCCAATGGTGGCAAGTCATCAGAGTCACTGGCTCCAGTTACTTGTTATATCTAATTAGCTTGCACACCAATGGAAACAACATTGAGGAAACTGAACAATCTCTCATCAAAGTTTAATATTTAAATTCCTTGTATCAACTTTTTTAGAGCCATTTGGCAGAGAATCTGCCCTTTTGCCTACCTACATACCAATTTTCTACCTACTATTCTGTCTTGTTAGTTTGGCAAAATTTAAGTACTGTATTTGCTTTTAACTGTTTTTCACAAATTCAAGGCAAACTACGAAGAGAAATTTATATGCGATTTTACCACCCAAAAGCACGTGGTAAAATGCATTGAAAGTTCACTCAATAGACCTTTCTTCATGCCCATTCTGAGAGAGGAGCCTTGCCCGTTAGAAGCTCCATAAACATTTGTCTCTTTAGTTTGACTTTTCAATATAACCCTGAAAATCTGACGTTTTAGCTGTAACTAGAGTTTCCTATTATCAAATACAAAAATTTACATCTGTGAATTCTCACTTTCATTTTCATATCACTAAACACTAAAATGTTCATCAAAAATTATTTTGTTATATTTTCAGAGAAACCAAAATCCACTTTACAATTAAGATCCAAGGGGAAGGGGCAAAGGTGTAAGTATAAACGTTGTATTCAGTTTAAATAGTGCATGTGCAAAAGACTACTGAGATCAAAAGCATTTTAGCTAAATGACAGGAGTCTACACACACTCCGAGTTATGATGGTGTTATGTCCCATTAAACCCACTGTAAGCTGAAAATATCCTAAGTTGAAAATGCATTTAATACACCTAACGTACCAAATATCACAGTTTAGTCTAGCCTGCCTTAACCATGCTCATAACATTTACATTAGCCTACAATTAGGCAAAATCATCTAACACAAAGGCTGTTTACAATAAAATGTTAGATATATCAGGCAATTTATTGAATACTGCACTGTAGTACAGTTTCTACTAAATGCTTATCGCTTCCACACCATCATAAAGTCAAAAAATTTTAAGTCTTAACCATCGTAAGTCAGGGCCATCTATATTTTATAGACTCAGCCACTACTTTTTAGAGATTATCTAATTTTTATTTTGCAAATTAGGAAACTGCCTGTCGAGATTACTGGCATGCCTCGTATTTCTTTTCCTTTTTATTATACCAAATTATTCAGAATTGTTGCACTGACTTTCATATTGGATCACAAAAAAGAAAACATTTGATTTCCTCAGTATCTATTAATATATCATGATCGCTGTTCTATTTTTATGGTAATAAATAAGAGGTGAGTCAAGTATAGCATACAGTAATTGTTAAACAAGAAATCAGCATGTATCTATCATCCTACACCTGAGATTGAAAGAAATCTAGAATGACATTTCATGCAATCAGAACCCTGAAAGACTTCATCTTCACAAACTACTAGAACACACCAACTCCTAATTTATGCACAGAGGTTTTGTTTGAACCTTATAAGCAGGTTTACAATACTTTTTTTCAGACCTGTAAAATGTTTCACTAGTCTATAAAATTTTATCGAGCCTTCCCCAGGGTTCAGATGAAACAAAGCCAGAGATTGGCTTACATTTTATAATTCCTAACACTTCACCAGAATACATCCTCTTATTTTAGGTCATCACTGATTTTTCATTACTTCATCAGGACTGCGATTCTGCCTTCAGCACCATCCTCGACCCATCTTCGTACCTGAGGCTTACACAATAATTCCATAAGTGTTGGTTGCCCAAGTGTTCAGAATTAGTTGTTTTTCTGGTACGTATGGCCAAGCAGGGTGCCTTATTAAGCAGTTGTATTTGCTTTGCCAAAGACAAAAAGAGAGAGAATGAAGTCATATATCCTCACTGTCTGAAAGAATTAGAAATAACAATTCCAGAATAACTTCCTAACTGACAGTCTCCAACACTAACTGCAGCCAGAAACCTGCTATAAGTACAATAAACAAGCTTATCTGTATTGGCTTACATAAGTATTTCTCCTAGTTAAAAGGCCACTTAAAGAGTTTCACATTAGTGAAATGGAGTGGATGACGGTGGCGGGAAGGGGCAGTAGCATCAGGTTCTGTACTGAAGACTAAACTTTATGTGCCATTGAAAGACTTCTGATGAATTTTTGAAGTCAAAACCATATATGACCTCAAACTTTTTTCGAAGATATGTGGCATTAATCATAACCCCTCTCTCTGACTTTATATTCAATATTCCTAGCAAAATTAAATGTAGAAAAAGCAAGGGACTGACACATCTTAAATCTTTCTTTTAATCTAACCAATTTAAGAACATAAAAATCTCAACAGCTGCTCAAAGGGATAAGTCCCCAAAACTTAAAAAAATAAAATACTGAAAAGCCAGAGAATTGGTACCCTTCTCTTCTTTTTTGTTAGATTATAGTTAATAAAACATCTATAACAAGTGAAAATGACAGAGGAAATTATTTGGGAGTTTCCAAGAATCAAATGACATCCATTGCCACCTGAACATGAGTTCAGAAAGAGTGTCAGGTTTAAGATATTTGTTCTTTCCCCACCCCTACCTAAATGAATTCCTCCCCTTCTAAATTTCCATATACTTTATTTGAAGTAATCTAATGCTTAAACTGACTGATATTTATATAGTTATTCATAGTATAACTATATATAATAACTTATCATACAAACCAGGACATGTGAAAGTGAAAGGGGGTAATATTGTAATAATAATTATGCCAGGATAAGAGGGGTCAGGCCATATGGGCTCCTTAATTATTCTCATAATTCTCTCTCTTCTACTAGACTGGAAGCTCAGTGATAATGGGGAAGTTGGAAATTCATTGTTATATTTCTCACAGTAGTACATTATCTTAAACTAAGCATTCAAGTGCTACATCCTGGAAAATGAATATACAAATAAACTCCAGAGGACTTAAACAACTACTTAAGGAAGCTCAATTGTATACATTCTGACTCTTTTGGACAAAGACTATGTTTATAAGTCTATGGGTCTAGACTTTAAAATCCAAGAAAAGAATGAGAATGGAAATTACTTATGCTATCCCATTAAATATATTCTAATGTTCCCTGTATAACATTAAAGGACCTAAAAGTGTTCAAATCCTAACGGCAAAATCTTAATAGCCATCACTATTCCAGCATCTGAAAATACGGTATAACCCTAGCAACTGAATGATCTAGGAATATAACTCCCTCCTCTAGCCTAGCACCAGATTAGTATGTAAGCTGTGAAGAGAGTATACAAATTGAATATTTTTATTTGCCTTTCATTACCGTTTTATGACTATATACTATATAAAACACATTATTAACTCTAAAGGAAAAAAAATAAAGAACAGCTCTGTTGTGACGACCTTAATTCTTAAAAGAGTAAAATCTAATATTTGCATTCTTAACGATCAAAATTAACGTGTGCCTAGCAGATTCAAAACTGCTACAGTTTTCATGATACTAAACAAAGACCTATCCTGTCCTGCTTCCCATTAACTTTGTATCAGTAGATCTACTTTTCATTAGGACTAGTCCTGGTTGGTGGCAGAAAGCAATTGGTGTTGTTAAAGTATTTATAGTTTCATTTCAGTTCCACAGTGGTTTGTTGAACAGACATAAAACCACAGACTTTATCATATGTGTCACTTCCTGTAATTCACAACTGAGCCCAATTCCAACACACAATTTAACAAAACAAAAAACAATAAAGAAAATAATCAGAATTCATTTAGGTTTTTTTAATTCTTTTCCCCAAAAGAAAATGTGAAAAAATCCTGAAAACTTGAGGAAGCATTTCCTAACTGCTTTTCTCTCCTGTAATTTTAGTCAGTTATACATACATCATCATTATCTGTGATAATGGGACGTAGAAATAATAAGGATGTAGACAAATAACCTAACTTTATTTTTATTCTTCACATTTAAAATTTAAGGAATCTGCTAACAAGCAACAAAACTGAAAGATGTGAATTTCATTTTCTAGTCCACTTTCTGGTATTGCAGCTAATAAACAGGGAAATGGTCAGAAGGTGGCTGGTACAGGGGAGTGGAGAAAAGCACAGAAAACACAGGAACCAGTTAATCAGATGCTAACTACACTTTCCTGGATGCATTACCCCTTAAACTCCCTTCATAATTCACAAGAAAGTTTGGTCCTTCTTAAATTCACTTCTGGGACAGTCAAGAGTTTCGCTATTTTAAATAAATTTTAAAAAATATTGATTTCAAGTGACATCTTCATTTTTGTAAGACATTAAATTTCCTGAATAATATCTTTTGTTTTTAATAAAGTCACAGATTCAACTAATGCAACTTTACAACAAAATTGCTTCATCCAGGTCCCAAATAACCAGACAGATGAAGTGGAACAGGAATAAACTGGCCCAGCACCAACTGAAGACTTCAGAACATTTATGCAGCAAAAAAACAAAATCACGTACTACATTAGTCAAACAAATTTTTAATACTGCACAGATATTCCAGAATCAGGGAGTATTCATCGTTTGGCCTAACAGTTTACAGACACATATCAAGCATGTATCACTTATTCATCCGTTTGTTTTAAAAACATGTATTGAACTCCACTATGGTTCGTTCAAGGCTATGGGGGAGTGAAGAGGTATATCACAATTTTTGCCTTCAAGGAGTTCAATAATCAACCATGGTAAGAACAAATAAAACCGGGACCAAGGGGGGCAAGTATGAAAGTGCTACGAGAGAGCACAGGGGAATAAGACGTTTTTGTCTCCCGTGCAAAAAGGCAGGCCTCGCAGAGAAGGTGACATTGAGCTAAAACTAGAGATAAGGACAACAGTTTGCTAAAAGGGGAAAAAAGGAATCCTGGCATTCAGAGAAGTTTAATTTACACAGGTTGGGATTAGAAATTGTTAGAATTTTAGATTTTTTTTTGGATTTTGGAATATTTGCATTACATGGACTCATTAAGCATCCCAAATCCAAAATTCCAGTATCTGAAATGCTTTAATAAGCATTTCCTTTCAGTGTCATGTTAGCACTCAGAAAATTAGAATTTTGGAGAATTTCAGATTTTAGGATTTGGGATGCTCAGCCTGTATTCCTTCCACCTGGCCTAGCTTTGGGGTCATGCCATGTGACTCAAATTATTTCTCTTAAATCCTCTAGAATAAAAATCATTAAGACTTTTGCATTCCCTGGAAAAAACAATACAGTAAGTACTACCATGAATAACCAGTGACATGCAAAGAAATGGATAACTATAGAAGTAAATTATTAATGTCATAAAATTTAGGCAAGTTAAACACCATACCTCAGATTCTTTACCTATAAAATGGAATAAAAACCATCCAACCTACTGTCACAAGGTATCTATGAAGATCAAATAATATATAGAAAACTTCTTTGTCAACTATATAGCACTAAACAAAGCAATTATTTGTTAAAGCCTAATGAATCTTCACGCCTGTAATCCTGGCACTCTGCGAGGCCGAGGCAGGAGGATAGCTCAAGGTCAGGAGTTCAAGACCAGCCTGAGCAAGAGTGAGACCCCATCTCTACTAAAAATAGAAAGAAATCAGCTGGACAACTAAAAATACATAGAAAAAATTAGCCGGGCATGGTGGCACATGCCTGTAGTCCCAGCTACTCGGGAGGCTGAGGCAGAAGGATCGCTTAAGCCCAGGAGTTTGAGGTTGCTGTGAACTAGCCTGACGCCATGGCACTCTAGCCCAGGCAACAGAGCAAGAGTCTATCTCAAAAAAAAAAAAAAAAAGAAGCCTAATGAATCTTGATGTTAATTTCTGATTCATGATTGCAAAAAATTATTAAGTGACATGCACAGATAAGTATATATTTATATTTATACTAACTATTGACAAGTTATTTTATGTTTTATTGAACCACAAATGTTCAGAAAGGAAATAAGGAAATGCTTGTCTACTAGAAAAAAATATAAAATTCTTAGGACTCTATGGCTAAGGTATTCCTAAAATCAAATTATTTGCCATAGATGTCAAATTAATGCTAGACAAAATAGTTATTACAGTTTAAATTATAGAGAAAAATACACGATATTTCCTTAAGCTTCCTGAAAAAAAGACTACACACTGCTTCATGGATTTTTGGTTTGTTCTTATCTTTACAGTTGTATATGTAATCTTAGATTGTAAGGCTTAGAAAATTACATAACCTCTGTGGACTCAATTCATCAAAATGATAAGGTTGGATTAATCAAAATCTGAAGTTCAAACCATCTCTAAAATACTACTAACAGCATTAGTAATTAACGAATATATATGGAGACATAGTTACTGTCCTATAAGATACAGCCTACAAAGTTTTACAGAAAGCACTAAAAAAAATAATACCTTGTGATTATTCCTCATTATTAATGAAGTCACAGACTGATTCCATCTAAAAAGCAGCACTTTAGTCTGGAAGAAATAATAGAGATTTCTCACAGCTTCCAGTTTCAGACTTCTCTAACTGTATTACTCAGCTTATATAAAACCAGTAACTTCAAGAATACTAACTCTACATAAATATATTTAGAGTTTCTAAAAAAAAAAGTTTTCAAGATACCTTGCTGGCACGGTCAACTAATGGAGTAAGACAAAATTTGCAGCCCAAATGGTGACACTTACATCAAATGAATACCCAGGAAAGAGATGTGCTATTAAGTTCATTATGAAAAATTCCAGTTTCCAGCTAAATGAAGACTTTGCTTATATAACTTATTAAATAGTTCAAGAACAACTTTACTTATGGATGAAAGGTTAACATTCTTTTAACTGCTTGAGTTTTTCTTCTGTGTTTTATGTATAGGTGCAAAAAGCAGGCTATTAAATTAAAAAATAATTTCAATCTTTATGACAAAGTATTGTAAAACTTTTCAATAGTTGAATATCTTGAAAGATAACATCAGCAATAATGTAAATCATTCTCCTATGGCCTAATTCCCTGAAGAGTTATATGCCATCCCAATCCTATTACATACTCTCCCAAACCATACCCTTGAAGGTGATGCTTTAAAAATTATTAAATGGGCAGGACTTCTACAATGGGAATACAAAGAACTTGGAGATACCTCCTCTCCTCCCCAACATTTATTAACTTGCAAAAGTTAGCGAAGACAATGATTTACAGTCTCTGGAGCCTGATGAAAGGGCTTGCAACAAATTGCAAAACATTTATTCAACAAAATCTACAGAAACTCAGTAATAGCAGTGGGAAGGCATGGCATTAAAGCTAGAGGATGCACCCAACCCCTCAAAACTCTGTGTTACAGAAGAGCTGTTCTAGTGGCAGCTGAGTGGCAGTTCTCATCTCCCACAAATCCCTAGAGCAGGAGAGCTATGCCTGGCAAATTTGGCAGCTGGGAAACATCAGCAAGTATCACTTCCCACAGCTCCATGCTACAGAAGATCTATACCAAGCAGGTAGTAGTAGCAGACAGGCAATGCCTGTTTTGCAGCTCCTGACTCCCACTACTAGATCCAGTGGGCTGGATGGCAAGATCAGTTTCTATCCCCTCCACACACAAACATACATACACACAGCTCCTGCTCCATAGGGCAGATCCTGGTGGGAGAGCTGGTGAAGAGCAAGCTCCCCATCACTCCCCAGTTCTTGATTCACAGTACAAAATACTAGGAGAGGTTTTAAGCAAGCCTTAAAGACTGGCGGCATCCTAACGCTGCCAAGAAGCCAGACTTTGGATCACACTGTGGAGCAATTTATGCCCCAGGGAATTACTGAAAACAAAAGAGCAACAGCTAGTGCTATAGGTTAAATTCCACCCCCGCCCCCTCAAAGATGCAAACCCCTCTCCCAAATCTGTGAATGTGACCTTATTTGGAAATACAGTCATTTAAAATGTAATCAAGTTAAAGTTAAGGTCATCAAAGTTGGCCCTAATCCAAGTATTAATAACCGATGTCCTTCTGAGAAGAAGGAAATTCAGATACACACACAGGGGTGGACACAAGAGGAAAGATGCCACGTAAATACAAAGGCAGAGATTGGAGTGACGCATATACAAGCCAAAGAATGCCAAGGGTTGCTGGCAAATACCGACGTAGTACGGAAGGAGTCTCCCCTACAGGTCTCAGAGTGAGAATGGCCCTGCCAACAACTTGATTTTGGACTTCTAGCCCTCAGAATTGAGACAATAAACTGTTGTTTTAAGCCATCCAGTTCGTGGTAATTTGTTACAGCAGCCCTATGAAACTACTACCGTTAGGACTTAGTGGAGGCTAACAGCTAAGTATGATATCAACAGAAACGGACTAGTCAGAAGCTTAATAGATCAGAGGGGGGAAAAATAGAGAACCCAGCTAAAACCACAATAGTCCTTGGTGGTCCAGAAGACAACACACATGTCCAAGGCTGCACCTTCTGTGGAACAACCAAAGAGGGACCTTCTGTGCTCCAAGTCCCTGGCTGAACCCAGGGCAAACACATAACCTCGCTATACGGTGAAACTTGAAAACCTTATGTTAACCAACTAAAGCCAGTCACAAAAAACATCTATGATTCCATTTATATGAAATGTCCAGAACAGACAGAATAGACAAATCCATAGAGACAGAAAGTACATCAGTAGATGCCTAGGGCTGGGGGTACAGGGGAAGGGAGTGACTGCAAGTGAGTACAGGGTTTCTTTTTGGAGTGATGGTTGCATAACTCTGTAAATGTTCCAATCAGATTTCACACTTTAATGAATTGTATACTATGTGAATTATTAATACATCTTAATAAAGTCTTTACCAAAAGAAGCTATTCAAGCCTACAACTTGCGAAGAATGACAACGGAGTAATACTTAAGAGAAATGAAGAGCAGGGTTATCACTTAAATAGGTCAAGCTAAAGATAATGACAACTTGAACTCTGCCAATGGGCACAGGGAAAAAGGAACTTTTTGATACAACAACAGTACTTAAGATTGGATGTGAGGAATTAAGAAAAGATGGCTATAACAACCCCCAAATTTCTGCACTCGGTACTTTTACATTAGGCACTGTGACAACCCAAGTAAAATCTGGTTTTCCCCTGGGGAGGAGACTTTCAAATATGGCTGCTATGGGTGTGTGACAAATCTGCTTCCTGAAAGAAAACTACTAAGATCACCACAGAGGACAAACCACCAGTGCTGGCCTGATCCTGGGGATCTTGGCTATGAGCATGGATGCCAAAGAAGAACAATCTGTAAAAAAAAAGAGGAGGAGAGTTCTTGGTCACAGGATCGTTATAAGAATTAAATGTGTTAATACACATAAAAGAACTCAGGGTCGGGTGCAGTGCCTCACGCTTGTAATCCCAGCACTTGAGGAGGGCCGACGCAAGTGGATCACTTGAGCCCAGAAGTTTGAGACCAGCCTGGGCAACATAACAAGACCCCAAGTCTACCAAAAACACAAAAAATTAGCTGGGCATGATGCTGTACACCTGTAGTCCCAGCTACTCAGGAGACTGAGGCAGGAGGATCACTTGAGCCAAGGAATTTGAGGTTACAGTGAGCTATGATCAGGTCACTGCACTCCAGCCTGAGCAACAGAGCAAGACTCTCTCTCTTAAAACAGACAAAAACTTAGAACAGTGTCTGGCACATGGTCAGCACTATATAAACATTAGCTATAAAATGAAGAGAATTGGAGTGTATTACCAAGGCCCATACACAAAACAACATTTCTACAAAGGTAAAGATTAAAACATCTAAGGAGATTGTGTTCACCTGTACCTTTTCTCACTAAGAATGTAAGTTTTGGCAGTATAGCCAGGTCTATTTCAGACCAAAGAGATCGTGAGGGCCAAAGCAGAAAAAGAATAAGAAAAACATTAAGTCCAACTCCTTCCTGTTTACTTTGGAAGATTAAAACGTTTATAAAACCACGTTTTAATCAATTTTGGTTGACACAGTCCAATTCAAATTATTAATACAAATTTGGTTTATAGTTTAAGAAGTCACAATTTGTAAATCCTTTACTCCTCATAAAGTAAAAGACTTATCAATTTCTCTCAATTTAATGTATACTGGCTTCTCAAAATTAACCTTTCTCAGGAAAATATTTTTTTAACAACTGGGATACTGGAAAAGATGCAATCTTAATACTAAAAAC
>RJWJ010047847.1:0-10817 GCA_004363605.1 Indri indri | reverse complement strand
AGTTTTTTGAAAGCTTCGGAGAGCAAGAACAGGCTTTCACTAGTTGAGCAGGCTCCCGGACAGACAGCTTAACTCTTTTCCTCCCCCACCTCCCTTTAGCCCTCCACTGATAGGAATGCCAGAGCCCAGTAAAGCAAGAGAGTGAAGAAAGACAGGTTTCCCTCTTGACTCTAAGCCTCCCAGACTCGTACTTCAAGCATCCTTCCCGACCCTAGTTCAAAGCAACTTCAGTATCGCTGTTTTCCTTCCCCAAGTCAGAAAAACTTGAAACTGCCTCTGAATCCACTCAAATATCAGAACACCTCAAAAGGTAGAAAGAAAGCGAAGCAAGCATTCCCCGACATAAAGCAATCGTAGCTTAGAACACAGAAAGAAAGCTCTTCGCGTAGCAGGCTCAAGAGCAAAGACGACGATGGAGGCTGGAGACGGACCTTTTAACCCTCCCCTTGGTGCGTGCGTCACTGCCCATTGGCTGGCTGCGTCCCTCCCTAATGCCGCTCTCCTGGGCTTAACGAGCAGCTCACCTGCTGCTTATAAATAACGTGGCCATAAGCTTTCAGTGCATGCCCGCTACTTTGGTATAATTACTGACAATGCTGCCTTCTACTCCCAAATGTATCTTGTTTTGACAATAAGTGACCCTGTTTATTAAAGGAAGGTGTGTGTCCTCCTATACCTATCCTGAGCCTTGCAGAAAAACTCTCCCACCAGGAGGTCCACATTAAAGACAAAACCACGTGCGAGTGGCAGAAGGTGGTATTATGAGACCATTGTTGGGATTTCTCCAGCTCCTGTAAACAAGTCGCGGCTGTGGGCTTGGTTTCCCAAAGCCCACCTAGACCCTGCCTAACGTAACTAGACCCCGCTTTTACACCCCTGGACTCTTTCTTGCCACCCTCTAGGTGCCTGGATGCTAATAATTTTTTTAAACTTAGGATGCTTTCTTGATAACTAGATGTGGGGTTTTCACCCGTGGTTTTATTTCAATCCTTATTAGACTGTTCGTACTTTAATCTGCACTGCCCTGAGTCAAATCCCAGCTCTGCCACTGGACTAGCTGTGAACTCTGGTTCAGTTAATTTGCCTTTCTTTGCCTCAGTTTCCCAATCTGAAAATAGGGTACTCCTCATAAACTAGGGATGTTATGAGGATTCAACAAGTTAATATTTGTAAGTCTTTAGAGCAGTGCATGGAATATAGTAAGTGCTATAGAAGATCTGTTAATTACAAATAACAGGATAGGGGAAAGAAACAGAACTGATATTTAAGTTCCTTCTGTGAGGCGGCTTATGAGCTTTAATTCACTTCGGGCATACCTCGTACAGGAATTACTATTATCCACATTCCCTCTTCACAGAAAATAAAAATTTAGAGGGTGAGGCATGTGCACAAAATCACCCAACAAGAAAGTGGCAGGTTTGGCTTTGAACTTGGGTCTAGTGGGTTCCAAATCCCATACTCTTTCTCCTGCACCACTGAGCATATGTTCTATTTAAGCTAAACTTAAGACTCCCAAACTCCAAGGCCACCTCCTAGTTCTGGCACAGAGGAATTTGCTGAGGTCTGAGTTTCCACTATTTATAGCTTTCCTGATTGTGTACACTTTGATCAGGTCGCCTCTTTAGACATCCTATTTCTAGAATGATAGGGAACGTGATTTAGGCAATGAGCGTCTTATTTATGTGCCCTTCTTGAGGGTTGCTCTGGATACTTTTTGGAAGTATGTGGGGCAGAAAACCATAAAGGAGGGATCATTCCATTGCTCTTGTTGTTAAAAATAATTAAATTTAACCAGTCTTAGGGAAATATAAAGTTTAGCAGGATACATGGTAATTATTAACAAGGGAGCTGCTGCAGGGTCGGCGCTGGGGAGGCAGGGGTTTTGGGATTTTTGTCTGTTTCCTTCATGGCTACATGTCTAGTGTCCAGAACAGTGCCTGGCACATAGTAGGTGCTCAGTAAGTACGATGCCTCCGTAAATGAAAATGAATGTATGATTGCACAAATGAGCAGAGAATGAAGGAAACAGTGTCACAGAAAGGATAAGAAGATAAGCTTTGGTGCCAGGCAGATTTGGATTCAACTCTAGCTCTATCCTGGATGGTCCATGACCAGGAAAACCCCCAGTCTGGGTAAGACAGGACAGTCGATCACCCTATCCCTTAATCACTAGATGCACGCACAGCCTTGTGCAAGTTCCTCGACTTCTCTGAGCCTCAGTTCCCTCAGCTGTCAATGGGAACAACAATATTATGTACCTCATAAGGTTATTGTGAGAATTGAACGAGATGATGTGCATTGACTACTTCACAGTGCTTAGCACATAGTAGGTACAATTGGTAGCTTTTACTATTACCGTTGACCTATTGACTTTCTAGGTCTTGAAAATGTGCCCAACTTCCTAATAGTTGCTGCTGACTCTGCTTAAATTAAGATCCTTTATTTCATGGCGGGGGGCGGGGGAGGTGAGCCACAAACATCAGGAATAATGTCTCTTGGACATCTCCCCCCCCCCCAAGAGAAGTGGTCTCACCCACTTCCCCCTAGGCAGCTTTTTTAGCAATCATATCTGGCCGTTGCGTGCTGATTTCCAACAGATGTTCCTCTAATGAACCACAGTGTAATCTCGGGGCCTTAATATAGTGCTGGGTGTGATAAGTTCGAAATGGCTGTCATCATTGCCTGCGAGGATGGTCTGCTCATTGTTTGGGACCGTCTTCCTCTGATAGTTATGTGAAGGGGAATTTATTTTCTTCCATCACCTCTTTGCCCCATACACCCGCCCCACACCCTGGGCCCCAGTTCTTGTTCATATTAAAAGTCTGCCTAGGAACCTTCTAGAAAGTGCTCAGTGTACTATTATGAGGGGGATGACAGAGGAAGGAAATTGGGAGAGAGTGGTGGTTCAACCAAAGCCTGAAATCAATATTTTCCCGGCTGCAAACATGCAGATTCTCTGACTCTCGGGACAGGGGCAGGCTCCTGGGGGACCCGAGACAGATGTTCCCTAAGCAGGTGGTATCGGGCATCTGGGACAGGAAGGAGCTGGTGCGACGCAGCTTGAAGCTCAGCAGGGCATCCATTTACAATGCTCTGGGGGCGCGGAAGAGGAGCCAGATACCTTCGGGATTAGCAGGGAGAAGCCAGGGATGGGGAGATGTTTCTAGCCCCTGTCTGGTCATGTCTTGTTCATCTGGATGATCTTGGAGTCCCAGTTGGGGCACAGGATGAGTGGAGGATCTCACCCTTTTAGCAGCAAGCCTTGCTGAAGGTTTTCTATGTGCCCAGTATTGTGCCAAGCACTGGGCACATCAAGTTCAGTAAAACACAGAGCCTGTCATGAGGACATAATAACAAACAGCTCATTGAGAGAGGGCCAGCACCTCCACCCTCTGGCTGGGTCTGTTTCCTATTTGGGATTTCATCAACCAACAGCAAGAGGCTAGAGGCTATTTCTCATAATACATGATTTTTGCCTTGAATGATAATATTAATAATATCAATAAATAGCAACAAACATTCCTGAGTTCTTGCTAAGACACAAGCACAGGGCTAAGTGTTTCCTGTACATTTTTCCATTTAATCTTCATATTAACATCATCATAATTCATCCCCACTTGGTAGGTAACTAAGGCTTAGACAAGTTAAATCATTTGACCAAAGTCGTGTAAGCGAATGAGTGGCCAAGGCAGTATTTGAACCTGGAGCCATCTGGCTCTAAAACCTAATTTTAACCACTCCACTAAAGTATACATTTAAAGTCTGGCTCCTCAGAAATTCCAGTTGTTAGTCTACTAGAAAAACAATAAATTTATTTCCTTATAATACACTTAAAGAACATTTAGCTTCATGCTTAATAAAAGAATGAGGCTGGGTTTTTCATTATGTAATCAGAGCAACATAAAGAATCCAAAGAATCCATCACGGAGAGATTTTTCATTTTATAGGCATTAACCTGTGATCCATGCACCTTCTCCCTACAATAAGCTCTGCAATAGCCTCATATTCGCTTGGGGGAAATTTAATCCATATAGAATTCGCACTGCACAGCAACCACCCCTATAGAAAAGACCTTGAAATTATTCCGGTATGGAAATATCATTGCTATCCACAATATTCGAAGAAGGTGGGAGAAAAGTTAAAAACCAAATGCAGCGGTAAGAAAGGAGAGCATAAATAATCCTCTCCCTGCATCTTCAATGAATTCAACCAGCGGTCAGCAATCTTTTTCTGCAAAGGGCCAGGTTGATACTGTTTTAGGCTTGGTGGGCTGTACAGTCTCTGTTGCAACTTCTCAGCTCTGCTGCTGTAGTGAGAAAGCAGCCCTAGACATTATGTAAACAAATGTACGTGGCTGTGTTACAATAAAACTTTATTTACAAAAACAGGTGGCGGGCCCTGAATTAGTTGGTAACATACAACTGGGAAGATTTAAATTCAGTGACATTACCCTACAATATATAAATTTTTTCCACCAAACTGAAGTATAATATCAAAAGAAATAGTTCTAATAAATAGCATTAATTGAAAGCTTTTAAAGGTCAGGTTTCCTCTGTGTGTTATCTCATTGAACACTGTCTCCAGTTTTATGGTCTAACGACTGTCATTGTCACTTCCAGCTCTAGAACGGTGACTCCACTTAGAAGGGGCTCACCCACTCCCAGCTGAATGAATAAATGTCCATTTTAAGGATAAAGAAACAGAGGCTCAGAATGTTTAGTCATTTGCCCCAAGTAATTGAGCACATAAGTACTCAACAAATGTTAGCCCCAAGATCGAACCAGCATTTGCAGCTACACAATCTGACTCCAGAACTTACCCATCGCTTTAATGCAGTGAGCTGAGACCTGCTCCTCTCTGGTGTTGCCCGAGTCACTAACTCCAAGCCTTTGGTTTACCAATCCTACTTCTGGAAGGATCCCCTTTTTCTTCATTGCAAACCCGTAACATTAGCTTTCCCAACCTTTCCTTATTCCCTCTTGCTCCATGAATCTCTGTAGTGTCTAAAGAGTCCAGTCACCCCTGGGCCTTGAAAACCACCACCCTTGGGTGTTCTAGGAAAGTTTCCAAGGGGAGATGAGAATGAGGGGGGATTTGAAGGGCTGAATGGGCTGGAAGGACAGGGTTCAGGGTTAGAGGAGGTCGTGTTAGGCAGGAGCCAAGCTATCCAACTCTGGATCTGCCAAAACTAGGGTCAAATCCCAGCTCCATCACCTCCTTGCTGTGGGACCTTGGACATATTGTTTAGTCCCTCCAGGCCTTGGTTTCCTTATCTGTAAGCAATCATGGTACCTCCCACTCAGACAGAATAGAATGAGAAAATCCTAACGTGGAGATTAGTACGGTGGTTGGCACATAGCAAGGGCTCAATAAACGTCTCGTGTCACCTGGTTGTGAAGCCACACAGTGTGTCGCAGGAAAGCACGTAGACCTCTGGCTCAGATGTGGGGTTTGTGCTGGGGGTAGCAGGGCAATAAGTTACGGGTTAAGGTGAGGCTTACCTACAGACAGCCTTCAAGCAGTGGTTCTCAGACACTCACGCCTGTCAGGATCACCCAGGTGCTTATTAAAATGCATATTCCTGGGCCCTCCCAAATGTTCTGTTTGGTAAATCTGAGTTGGGGCCCCAGAATCTGCATTTTCAGCAAGTGTCCTAGTGATTCTGATGCATGGGAAAGTCTAATATGTCCGCAGAATGCAATATGAACCTCAAGCTGGGACATCTGGATTTGCCCGTGTCAAGGGGGTGGGGACAATGAAGAGTTGTCATCAGGGAATAGCAGGATACACATCATTTTAGGATGATGAGTCTGGTAGAGGTGTGAAGATGGATTAGAGAGGAGAGAGGATAATTAAGAGGCTCTTATAATAGTCCAGGCATGAATCACCAGCTTTAACATCTCCCTGTTAGGTGTTGCAGCTATTGCGAGACAGTCTCTGGGCACCAGTCTCGGGACCTGATGCCACAGGGACAGACGGGGGACCACGAGTCTCTTTCACAATGCTTCCTCCACATTCTTGAGTGATTTTGATAGACATTAATCCTGACAACGGTGGCCATTTATTAAGCATTCTCTCTGTGTCTGGTCCCAAACACTTCATGCACACCATCTTGTTTAATCCTCTGAGCAGCCCCTGTAAAACAGGTTTCGTTATCCTTCCAGGAGGCTCAGAGAGGGGAGGTCACTTGCCCAAAATCACACAAACGGGAAGATAGAGCTGAGGGTTGAGCCTAGTGCTGTCTGAACTCAAAGACTGCGAGCCTTACGAACTTCCCAAGGATGTTCACCAATTCAGAGCCTGCTCATGCCCTAGAGCAAACGCTCTGATCACCCCCAAGTGTTTCATTAATCTCTCCTCTCACTCGCGTGAGAGGTGAGTGTTCCTGGGTGGCAGCGGGTACCCCTCCACACAGGGACTCGGGGATCCAGGCTTTTTCCATTTTGTTGCTCTGTTTCCCTTTTAGGTCTCTTTGTTTAATTCAAAGAGCTGGCAGAAGAGAACTAAAGAGGGTAGAGGGGCTGCACTTGCTTGTTAAAAGTCTTGGCTGACGATTTGCACTCACATCCCATCGTCTAGAAATTGGTCACATGACACATGCATGCAAGGGAGCCTGGGAAATGTAGCCCAGAAGGAGAGCTACAGAAAAAGGAAGAAATATATATTTGGCGAATGGATAGGAATCTCTGTCACTTAGCAGAAGGGGGTGCTAAGAAATAATTGCTAGTTATTTATTATTGTTGTTGTTGTTGTTATTCAGCACTGAACTACAAAGCAGTACAGTAGAATGGTAAAGAATCGTATCTAGTTTCAAATCCTGTCCTCGCTAGCGATTAGTTTGGTGTCCCTGGGTAAACTGCTTAACCTCTATAAGCTTCAGTTTCTTTATAAAATGAAAATAAAAACACCAACCTGGGAATGCTGTTGTCAAAATCCACTGTGCATGATGCCGAGTGCCTTATTAAATAAACGCTCAAGAGGAAGCAGCAGCAGGCCTGCCAGGTGCCATCCAGGCTTTGCACAACTCCAACCCACACAACTACTCATGAGATGGGCGTTATTCCCCTTGATTGACAGGCGGAGAAAATCCAGATTTGTACCCGAAAGAGTTTCCAAGGTTATCCTGAATCTGCCAACCTCTCTCTACCACCATTGCTACCACTCTTGTCTAGGTGAGACCATTTCTCACCTAGACAATTGCAACAGCCTCCCAGCCAGACTCTCTGCCCCCCACTCGCCCCTATAGTCTGTTCAGCATATCAGGTCTAGCGTTATCCTTTTTTGAGACTCAAATCAGATCATGACCACACCCCTCCAGATGAAAACTTTCCAGTCATACTACTTACCAGCTGTGTGATTCCAGGCATGTTACCTGACCTCTCTGAGCCTCAGTTTTCCCATGTGTAAGATGGAGACCATAATTGCACTTACCTCGGAGGTTCACCAGTTTTAAATGAGATAATCCGGGGAAGGTATTTGGCATGTTGTGCAGCACACAGAAAGCACCATATACGTGCTAACTATTTGATAACTAGTGTCTCCTTGGGATTGGGATTTGGATCCAAGTCTATCTGACAGAAAGGCTGGGAAAACATCCTGCTTGGTGACAGCTCAAAGTCTTTCCATGTCAGACACCCCTGATATGATATGATGACAAGGACATGTCGCTTCTGTGGTGTTCTTCTCAAACACATCAGCCCAGTCTCATCATGAGAAAACCATCAGACCAACCTCAGTGGAAGGACATTCTGCAAAACACCTGAGCAATACTCTTCTGAACTCTTGAGGTCATGGAACAACAAGGAAAGACTGAGAAACTGTCACAGATTGGAGGAGATGAGAAAACAGGATGACTAAGTGCAATGTTGGAACCTGGATTGAATCCTGGAACAGAAAAGGAGATATTAGTAAAAAATATATATATATATATATATATATATGTGAAAGCTGAATCGAGTCTGAGTTCAGTTTAACAGCAACATGCCAATGTGGGATTGTAAGATTTGACAAATATAAGCTGTAAGATTATCATCTTACGTGAGATGATAACATTAGGGGAGACTGGGAACTCTCTGCGCCATCCTTGCAACTTTCCCATAAGTCTAAAATTATCTCAAAATAAAAAGTTGATTTTAAGAAATTGTTTCCGAAGAGATTCTGCTGGTATTCTCAGATTCATCGAGTGTTTATTTGTCATAAATTTATGTGAGCAGCAGTGAGGAGAGGGGATGAGGCCACAAGGTTGTGTCTCTCATAAATGCAAAAACTATAATTTTATGTGTTTTTAATGCGGAGGTCCAATGAAAGGAGCCAGGAACACGTCAGTCTCCACTGCAGGCAGAATCATTCATTCGCTCACACTGGGGGGAGCAGAGAAGCAACGGTCCACCTACACTGGGGACTTATGTTTCCTCCTGACCTGAGCCAAAGCCTGTCACCTGTTTGCTGTCAGCCAGGCCATCCTGAGGCTTCTGCCTCAATTGCAGAGGGACACACATATCTGGGGCCCCGTCGCCCTGTGTCCTCACAGCTCGCGAAAGAAAGAAAGGCATCGCCAGCTTTATGCCTGCTGAGATTCAGAGGTCACTCGGTGAGAGCAATTTTGCTGTGGCTTGGAGAGCTGTGAGCGCTTTGCTTCTCTTGCATAACAACTACCACGTTGCAACTCTAATTGCGTCTTCGTTGTGGGCTGCAGGAAAGATGCTCAGTGCGAGTGTGTGGATCTCAAAAGGTGCATCTTTGGACCATCCTTACTCCTGCCTTTTTCTTACTCTTACTTCCAATTCAGCACCTTCTCTTCACTTACTGTTTTACATTATCTCACTGTGTCACATGTGGAACCCTAAAATCCACAGACTCGTACATCCTTCCCTAGGGCTTGAACCAATTTCCACCCCCTTCCGGCCATTTGGAAATACTTATCAAAATTACAAATTTATATATTCTTGGACCTAATAATTGTACTATCAGAAATTTATCCTGTAGATTTACTTGCACACATTATGACATGATATGCGTTAAGGATTGGAAATAACCCACATGTTCATAAATGGGTGGCAGGTACACCCATAAATGGAATACTACAGTGCCATAAAAAAGTAGGAAGTTCTTTAGGTACTGACATGGAAAGACGTCTAAGATAATTTAAATGGGAAAAGCAGCATGCAGAAGAATGTGTAAAATTAACTACTTTCATGTAAAAGGAAGAGTAATGAGAATGTATATGCATATTTACTTGCATGTGTCTAAGGAAGCTTTGAAAGAATACATAAGAAACTATGAAAGAGGTGACTTATGGGGGAGGAAGGTGGGATTTGGGTGGATGAGAGACAAGAATGTGAGCAAATTTATTACTCTGTATTTTCTGAGATGGAAACAATATGATTTATCAGCCAAAAAAATAAAAAAAAAAAAACCTAAATAAAGATGCAAGAGAGAGGGAGGGAAGGGAAGGGGAAAGAGAAGGAGACGCAGAGAGAGAGAATTCAAACCTTGATTCTCACTAGTCAGATAATCCTGGACATGTTGCTTATTTATTTATTTTTGCAAAGACTACAAAAATAGAATTATAAGAAAGTGTATACCTCCTAAAATATTTTTGGAACAGAGTGAGAGTGGGGAGAAAGAAGGGGAGAGAGAAAGTATGAGAAGAAGAGAGAGAGAATCTTTGGAATGGTTTTAAATAAAATTAGAATCGTATGGCCACAGAAATCTAAACCTGGTTTTATTTTTAATTGGGGAAAAAAACCCAATTCTGATTGATGTACCAACTCACCGTAGCAGTTGCTGTTTTAGTGACACGGGCTGGACTATCTAATTAATTCTACCTCCCTTTTACAGATTTGTTGTGTGACTTTGGGAAAATAGTTTCTACCCTGGTTAACAACATTCCACTATCCATGAGATGGGAAGAAAATTTTCCCAAAAAAAATGTTTTATTCTAGGCAGGAATTTTTATAGTGCTCTGGTGATAATTCCAGTCACTTCACGCTACAGCATAAGCACTCGGTTGCTTTATTCCTTTGAAACCCAGTAGAGCTCTTTAGAAGTACAGAAAAGCATAAAGGCAAAAGGTCAAAATCAAGTATAATCAACTCTTTAATGCAGACAACTTTTAACAGTGTGGGTATAGAACTCCATAATCTTCCCATGTGATCAAACTTTTTTAAAGAATTATAATCCAATTCTATTTTAAAACTTGCCTTTGTTATTTAGTAATGTTCTTTAATAACATGTTATTAAAATGTGTTGTCATTAATTATTCTTCTGTATTTTCAAATGACAGATTTGTCTTCATCTAATGAAGTGTCCACGACTTCTTAGCCAATCCCTTACATTAGACATTAGTTGTCTTTAGTTTGTAACCTTATAAATAATGCTGTCATGAACATCTTACACAGGCAAACCGTGCAAATGTCTTGGTCATTATATGACAATTTTATGGCTCTTGCTGTATGATAGGGTCAATCACAACATCCAGAAAGTTTATACCAATTTAATTGGAACCATTAGGGACAAACTTGGTCTGTTTTGGTTCACCAGTGAGCAGAGATTTCATTTTCTCTAATTGGAAAAGATTTGGCTAGGAGCATAACCTAACTGATGGTCCCTAACAAACCCTTTGATCTTTCCCAGGAAATGTCAAAACAAGTTTGCCCTCTTGCCTCTGAAGGCACTTGGAATTCAATTGTCCAAAGAGCTACTCTCTCTGTCCAGCCATCACTGACCTTACAGACATTAAAGACTGTCCTGGGATGCCTTTGGAGCCAGGGAGCCTAATATCTGATCCTGTTAGTGGTATATAAACTGCACCTGCC
>RJWJ010047846.1:0-10821 GCA_004363605.1 Indri indri | reverse complement strand
TCATTACTATCCCAAGCAGAAGAAACAAAGAAAACAAACTAAAATAAAACTCAAACTCATCCATTTTTTTCTTGCTGTGTGTATATAAAAGTTTCTACGCCCAACCTTCTTCTCACCTCAATGTCATGCCCAAATCTCACCCCTTCTCAGGGCTCCAACTATTTCCTCTTTTTTAGTGACTTCAAGTCACTGCCTTCTTTCTCACCTCCCTGCTACCTGGGAACACCTCACCCTGGTGTCTTGTGTGCAATTCAAGTTCAGTGTGTTGAAAGGCAAGCTCATATTCCTCCCCCACAAGTCTGTACTTCTTTTTGGTCCCTGCCTTGGTCAATGCTGCCACTGCTTCCCTGGCGGCCTGAGCAAACAACTTGAGAGGAGTCTTTGGGAAGCTCTGGGAGGCAGCAGGAGAGAGGGGACCACGGTGAAGGGGACAAAGCCCTGTCCATCATCCTGGGCCTCCACTGTCATTTCAGGAGACCAAGGCTCATCTGCCTTGGATGGATAAAGAAATTGTGGTACATATACACAATGGAATATTATTCAGCCATAAAAAGAATGAAATCCTCTCATTTGCAGCAACCTGGATAGAACTGGAGGTCATTATGTTAAGTGAAATAAGCCAAGCCCAGAAAGACAAATTTCACATGTTCTCACTCACATGTGGGAACCAAATGTGAAAACAATTGATCTTATGGAGACAGAGAGTAGAATGATGGTTAACAGAGGCCGGGAAGGGTCTCAGGGAGTTGGGGATAAGGTGGGGATGATTAATGGGTGCAAAAATACAGTTAGATAGTTACAATGAACAATATTTGATACCACAGCAAAGTGAGTATAGCCAGCAATAAGTTAGGATATACTTTGAAATAACTAAAAGAGTGGAATTGAAATGTTCCTAACACAAAGAAATGATAAATGCTGGAGGTGATGGATGCCCCAATTATCCTGATTTGACTTTTGCATATTGTATGCCTGTACTGAAACATCACATGAACCCTATAAATATATACAACTATTCTGTACCCATAATAGTTAAAAATAAAAAAATTAAGTGAAAAATGTGCCTTTGCTTCCCTCTCTCTCTCATTGTCTTTGTTTCTTCCTTTCTTCTTAAACCCCACCCACCAATACTCAATAGTTCTGACAGCCTGACCCTAACAACAGTAGCTCTGACTGAGGACTGACTCTCCAGTTCTCACAGACAGCTATGCCCATATGGCAGGAGTTGCCAGCCAAGGATCTGTCTTGTCAAATAAAAAGCAAATCCAGACTTGGTAAGGAGACTTTATTTGAAAGGCTATTGCAGTGGGCAGAAGGCGCTCCTGCAGCAGGGGAACGCTGTGACCCTCACAGTGGTCTGTGAGCAGCTCAAGGGCTAGGCAAAGACAGTTGTTCCTGCGTAGGGAGGACTAGAAAGAACAGGTGGGGACGTAGGATGAAAGGGTGGGCAGCATGTTTGGACAATGGGTCAGGAAGGGTTTGAGGTCGACCCGCTGTCAGGAGAGGCTGTTAAGGAGGGGCTGTGTGGCGGCTCAGGCTGAGGATGGTCACAGCTCAGCGGCCTGAGGGAGAGAGAGAGAAGCTGAACTGATAAACAAGCATTTTGCTCCGACTGATCAGTAGGAACAAAACAGTTCAGCTAATCATTTACAAAGCAAAGAATGGGAATTTGGAGGGTCTGTGTCTGGCCTTGTCATAAACAAGGGGGCATTGTGAGTCACCTAAGTCCTATGGGGAAGTGTACCTGAACTAAACTGGGGTCCACCTGCTTGGCACAGCAAAGCCAAACACGGAAGCCAAGAGTTTGCAGTAGGAGGCAAGGGCTTTACCGCAGGGCACCGAGGAAGGGGAGCAGGCAACCAACGCTTCAGACCCAGACTCTGCAATGGCTCACAAGTCAAGGTGTATAAAGACAGGTGTGCATTTCAGCCAGGCAAAACCTCCAAATCAATAGCAGGAGGTTATACATTGGCTAGCACACAAAGGTGGGATATCCTGAAGTGGGCGGCATGGGCGGATTCAGAGATTCCTGGATTATTGGAAAGGAATGTTAGGATGGGTGTGGCAGGCTCCTAAAAGAGGAAGAATGAAGATCAGAGTTCAATTCCTCAGTTCCCCTTATCTGCGTGTTCCATCCCATGGGGAATTCCTGAAAAACACCTCAAGGACAGATGTTAAGTTTCCATAGGAAACCAGAACACCTTGCCTGTACAACCATTGTCATTCCCATTTCTCTTTTAAAGCTAGCCCAGTGCCCAGAACGTCCCTGAAGGGACTCAAGATTTTCCTTTATTCCCATGCATGGGAGGCCTGACAGACTCCTCAAAGAGGGGTCCCTGCTCCATCTCAGAAGGGCGCCGTTCGCAGTGGCAATTTCTCAGAACACAAGTGGGTAGGAGACAGGCTTCTTAACCTTCAGTGTTTTCCAGGATCACAGGGCTTGGGTAGAGTTCAACCTGGTCAGTCTCCGTCCTGCACACCAGGGGCTGCTCAGCTCTCGTGCCCACACCACTGTGCTTCTGGGCTATTTTTGCCAGGGCTGCTATTGGCAAATGCAGTGCAATACCTGATAGCTGGAGGTGTTGTGATTTCTCTGAATGCCTTGCCTCACAAGTCAGGTAACTTCTGCAGCCCCTTCCACTGCCTGCAAAGAAGGATATTATGAGGATCAAGAAACAAAATGTGTTAGGGAGAACCACAACTTTGGTGACATTTTATTTACTTACTAGCATAGCGCAAGCTCCTTGACGTAAATAGTATTTCACTGTAGTGAGCACACACACCTGAAATCCCTTGAAGAAGAGGATGTGGCGTATGACACAGGCACAGTCAGAGGGGATGAGAAAGAAACCTGCTAACAAAGAGCTGGAAGGGAGGGGACGGCAGGGGGTGCCATCTGCACCCACCATGTGCTCGGCCCTCTGCCACTTGTTCTTTCTGTCACTCAGTTTCCTCCTCTGTAAAGGGATAAAAAGCAGCATGAACTTTATAGGGTCATTATGAGATTAAGTAAGTTACTAAACATGAAGTCTTTCAAACATCGAGGTACTTCCTAGGCATTATGTAAGCGCAGCTGTTAGCAGCAGTAGCAGCAACGATCGTACCGGCTGGGAACTTTATACGTAGTGCTACAAATCTCTGCAAAGGAGGTACATCCTTTACTTACTATGTACCCGCCTGAGACTGTAAACTTCAGGAGAAACAGAGATCATTTATAAGATGCTGTTATAAACTGAACATCCTCAGAATCTAACATTGTCCCTGGAACATCATAGGCAATAAAAATATATTTGTTGGATGTATGCTAGTGGGTAGGTGGAAGGATGGACAGATGAATGGGTTGAGAAAGAGAGAGAGGGAGGAAGGAATGGATGGAGAGAAGGAAGGAGAGAGGGAGAGTTACACAGAAATAAATGGAAGGTACAGGACAAAGAGAGAGGAAGGGAGGGAGGGAGGAAGGGAGGGAGGATTGCTAGAAGCCTCTCTATTTCTTAAAATATGTGGCAGATGATGCTAGGATTGATTACTTTTTACTGTAAAACACGTTTTGCAGAAGCGGAAAAAAAGGAAGTATTTTATAATTGGAGTTGACCCATATTCTGTCCTAATTTTCAGATGAAATGTACCTGCTCTTTGCTGGGTAGCCAGGAGATTAGATTCAGCACACAAGGCAAACTGAGCCCCTCCTTCCTGTTTGCATTCAGACCTAGCACCGTTGTTTCCCCTACATTTCCATCCATGATAAGCTGTCTGATTAGCTGGATTGCATTTCAACTTGGCTTCTCATTGGCGGCTTGCAGTTTCCAGGGAACACTCAACAGAGTAGGTCGAGGGGACAGCTTGTCTTTCATTTTCCTGTAAGTTCTTGCTTGGTGGTTTCCAATAACATTTTGCTTCAGTGGTTATTCTGTTACTCTTTCCTAAATGTAGTTTTCCACAACTGAATTGAAACCATTCGCTTTTTCAATTGACAGATTATAGTAGATAAATGCCACCCCTTACTGCATAAACAATTAAGATCCTGGGAAGATTCACTCAGCAGTGTTCTGCTTGTGGTCGATTTGGGTTTTTTCTGACTTGGTTTGTATGCTGCAGACACAGTCATCTTCCCCGCCTCTGGTTGCTTTTTCTCTCAACCACTCGCAAAAGGTCTGCAAGCTTCACCTCCCTCAGGATCCTACCAAGAAAGAGCAAGCAGCGGCTGAGCAGGGTGGGACTGAGAGTCTGAAGATCGGATGGCTAGATCTCACCAGTCAAGTCTCAGTAGCTGCACGTGAAAAACATGCCGTGAACCCCAAGCCAGCAGGGTGCCTGGAGCGTTGCACTGGATCTTGCATTTGGAGAAAGCACCCAGGGGGGTCAGGGGACTCAAAGCAAATTAATCTGGATCTGAGCAGAGATACCTTCTCCACCTTGCCAAGATTACCACCAGAAAAAGAAAGTGGAAAGTTGGCATCCATTACTTAAATCATTGATTTGTCAACCCACCATCCGGCCCTACAAAACAAAAGGTTCAGGAAAGCCTGCACGTGCCTCAGAGGCCAGACAACAGGGTGGCATTAGAAGGTGACCCTTGAGCCCCCCACACCCCCAGCTTAGCCACAGCTGCTGTAAGTTGTCAATCAAACATCTTGCTCTCTATAGTTGTGGCGAATACCCGGCAGGAATTACTAATTAAAAAAATTTGAAATCCAATAAAAGCACTTAACAGGAAAACTGCTCTGAAATAATTGCTTTCATTCAGAAGGCATTTCAGCATCTTGCAGCACCTCATTTGCTCATTCATCAATGAGTCTCGGGCTTGTCACTGTGAAAATCAATTACCTCTGTACTAAAGATGCTGTCATCACCACCATCAATAAACATGCATTAGGTCCAAAATGCTCCTAATAGGAACTATTATATTTTAATGGGAAAAGAGGTTTTTTTTTTAAAGGTCCTTATAATATAACGCTAAATAATTTATTGCAAATGACTTCGGGACATCCTATGATATCATGTGATTCCTTAAATATTTTCATCAGTATTCATGACACTGGTACAATTAATTGATTTAGACAAATTGCTTACAATCAAACCAATATATCCATGCCAAGCACAAGCTATGACTGGAATGGGGTGGGTAGGGTGTGCTGGGGTCCCAATTTACAGCTCATTCCTCCTGCACCTAACACACTGGGCGTTTATGGTGGGCCCACTCGGAGCAGAGCACAAATGATTTCATCTTGAGCAAACACGGACACAGGCCTTGCCCTCAAAGAGGCTCCAGGATCTTCAGACTCTTGATGCAGAAATGTGAAGAAATCACAGCCACATCAAGTGACATTGTCACAGTGGTGGGTGTTCCAAACAGCCTCTCTAGGAGAATGAGCCACAGAGTGATCAAGCCTGGCTTGGTTGGTCATGACTGAGTTGAGACTTAACACTAAGAGTTAACGACCTAGAAGGGGATGGGTCCAGGGCGGGAAACAAGGGCCCCGGAAGGAACCCAGTGTGTCAGAGCAGCGGAGTCTGGGGCATCTGGAGCTCAGAACAAGAGTGGTGAAAGTATGGCTGGGCAGGGGGCCCAAGGTGCAGAGCTAAAGGCCTCCCATGTGGGGTGGGACAGGAAAAGGCACATGATCAGATTGGCCTTTGTAGAGAACAGGCTGGGAAGGGAAAGCAGGCGCCCAAGCACCGTGCACCAACTCCATCCGCAGCAAGACAGGACTGCCAGACAGAAGCTAGGTGATCGGTGACTACAGAAGCTGCTATATGGCAAACTGAAAGAGGAAATAAGGCAAGAGGAAACAATGGCAGCACACCACCATGAAGCCCAGCTTAAGACATGGGTCCTGCATGCCAATGGCTGGGCTACAGCAGTCTCCTCCCAAGCAGCAGTGAGAGGTGGTCTCAGCCCAGTGCATCCAAGGCTAGTGCAACCCGCATGGGTAAATAGAGCCAAACCTTGCAGCAAGGTCCCTCCTTCATTGTTCAAAGATGCAAACCTATGGTGAGAGCCTAAGGATGATGTAGGAGAAGAACTATAGTTCAGAGTTAGGTTTTCTCAACCACAGTCTCAAGAGGAGAGAGACACCAACTGCCACATTTTTTCAAAGAGGAAGTGTAATGATATGTGATGCATCTACAGAATCCTAAGGATAGTAAATAACCAAGGGAACTCAATAATCCACTCTTCCAAGTTAAAACCAAGCCCCTAAAGAATGAAGCCTGGATAATAGCGCACAAGCTTTGCAGAGGTGCAAGGAGCTTAGTAAACTCTGCCAAGATAACGTCATTCTCTCGGTTGAACAAGTGGACCCCGTTCTGCTCCCAGGTCCCTCTGCAAACTCTCATTGCAAACTCTCTTTGAAAAACAGCCATGCTTTCCAAGTCTGGAGTTGACACAAAACCACAGGCATCCTAAATGGTTCCAACAGGAGTCTCTGGTTTCCAGTTGTTCCTCCAAATGACAGCCCACGTTTTCCTTCTAAATGCAGGTTGAAGTGCCTCTGGATATTGCATGGATAGTGACATCACTTCTAAAAATAGTTGTGGGATCAAATCAGTAACATTTGCGTAAGCCAAAGATTATTTTGCTTTCTCTAGGCTGATAACCAATTCTACTTTACTCAGTTGACCAAAGTGGTACCAGAGACAACCTATAGAAGTTCTAGTGTTTCTAATGCTCAAAATCTGTGATAGCCACAAAACCAAATAAGCATCAAGGAAACAATTGTGCCCTGGCTCCCACTCCCAGTCCAGCCTCAGCCTAAGTGTCGTGTGTAGTCACTACCAGAAGGCTTGCTGTTTTAGGAGAGTGTAAAATGCTCAGAGAATTTAGAGTTTCTCTGCCCAATCTCAGTGGGCGAATCCTCTTTTATTAATGTTTCAAATCCAAGTTTATTTCAATTAAAGTGGAAGCATTCTGATAACCTCTTTTCTTTTTGCCCAGGCTAAATAAGTCAAATCATTGTAGATCTTACCATGCTTTCCTGAAACTGCTCTCCAAAATTTGATCAGCATGAATCATCGTAAAGTGGTTTACTGAAAAATCTTATGGGGGAAATGTATTTATGTGCTACACATACCCCTGAATTGCAGTTTTCAATGATTAACTGACATACCTTGCCCCATTGCATTAGTTGTCAGTAGTATGAGGTCCCTCCCCATGGCACAGGCAGCTGGACCTGAGGCTGCTATGGCCCTAGGGAAAGAGTTACAGCCAGTTCAGGACATAGATATGAGACATTCTTGGCTTTTAAGTTTTAAAATAAATAAGTAAACCCGAAGACATAGAGAAGACAAGAAAGTTTTAGAAAAATCCTTGCTAAAGTTCTTCTAAGCTAGAAAGGGAGATGGAGAGGGTTTAGGAGGAAACAAGAGAGTTGGGTAGTGATGGATCCTTCTGAGCCATGACCCCTCAGGTCCACCTCACTAGCCCCTCACTGCAGGCCTGTGGAGTTCCACAGCTGTCTGTAAGGATGCAACTATTTTCCTGCATTGCCTGGAGAAATAAGTCTGAGGCCAAGGGCCAAAGTCCCAGAAAGCCTCACAGTCAAGATCAGATGGCATCTCCCAAAGAGTAGCCTTGACTGTGCCCTGCAGAAGTGCCCCATGAATGCCCAGGTGGAGGTGAAGGGTCTTTCGTAGTGGGCAATAGTGCTCTAATAGAAGAGAGCCCCAGCCCTGCCCCTCAAGCCACAGGAAGCTCCTGCCCAATTAAATCCATCCAAGGCAGGAGGCAGAGAGGAAACCCTGAATTGACCAGAAAACCCAGAATTGATATATTTATTTTTTGTACATTTTTCTTTTTGTACTCAAGTTTGTGACACAAAACCTTTCGCCCAACACAAGGGATGCTACGGCAAGTAAGTAAGCTCTGTGGACAGCTCAGGATGAAGGAGTCTTGTTGGATGTGGGATTTCTGCATCAACATAAGCAGAAATGAAAGAGACAACAGAGAAGAGGGGCTGGAGAGATAGGGCATATTTCTTGGCATACCCTGTAGCTTTATTCCAAATTTTATTACCAGTCAGAAAAATATATACACTATATTTTGTTGTGGTAAAACCAGATAAGAATTACTGTGTTCTACTTTTACTCTACAAGTAACATGCAAATCCCTAGTCAATCATGGTTTGTGTTGTTCTGTTTGTTTGTTTATTTTTTAAGCAATTTTCAGAGAATGGTTAAAGTTAATAAGAATTCAGCCCAGTGTGCTACAACTTTGGTGTCCACAGCTCTGTCCTACTGGCCTGGAGGACCTGACATGCCTTGTGAATTACTGAACACATAAAGTGCAAGGTAGTTGGACAGATGAGAGAACTTCATGTCTTTCTAGTTCCTGACACATGTGGTCCATGAATGCTGTAGAAGGCAGCCCTCCTGAAACCAGATTAACCCAGTTCTAGTTACTAATAACACTAGTAGACCTAGGAGTGAATGGTACTACAGTTTTTGGAACCTATATGGTGCTGGTGTATATGATCCATTTCCCTAGAAAAGAAATAAAAGGAACATAATTCCATATATAGGTCCATGACATCAGGAAAGGAAATAAGCACGCTACTAAATTTGAAATAGTTGACAATTGTTCATTAAGGAAGTCAACATTATTTAGTGTCTACTGCGTGCCAAACACTGCTGGGTATTTCACATAAATTAGCTCAGTTAAACTTTGCATATCTGTCAGGGTCCAAGGTTCAATCAGATAAGTAAAACCATTAGGGAAAAAATGTGTATATATATTAATATATGTCAATTATTTTGTGGGAGCTGTCTGAACAGTCTTTGAAAGGCTGGTGTCTTTGCATCTAAAGCCGTAACTTGCAGTTTGCAGGGCAGGCAGTTGGGAAGGGAAGTTGGTTATAAAGTGTGGAAGAGCAAAAACAATGTGGAACTCGTGAGCCCATGCTGTAACTCATAAAAATGAGCTAGACCCACGTCAGCGGTGGTATGTTGGAGCTCTGGCCTATCAGCTCCCAAGAGTCTATGGCATCTCTTCCTAACTATATGTTCAAGGACATCACATTGGGAGTTCGAAATCAGCCACGATGGGAGTATTTACACCACGTGAATTGGCAAACACTGTAAATCAAAGCCTTTGCTTTGGAGAGGAGTTTTAAAGGAGGGGCAGTTTTAAAACCTATCAATACGTCTCTTTGTGTCAGTCCCTCACTACGCCCGGTTTTGATGATGTTGGTGACCTGCAGGAGAAGCTGACACCGTTCATTGTGGAGCTAAACACAGATCTGAGCCAGGAGTTGGAAGAGCTCACGGAGAATCAGGGGAGAGTTGAGCAGGGTGACACTACTCCCACATGTCTGCAGGGTAAACCAGCAGATGAGTGACACCGTGTGTGCCCCTACACCACCCTTCCAAAAGTAACAGCAGCACAGCTGCTGCATCACTCGCGTCCACTCTCCAGATCTGTGCAAAATGTTTTTTGAGGCCCCCTCTAACCGGAAACATGGGGACAACAATTCTAGGGAATGTACTTCAGCTTAGCTAAGTTGGTACATTACAAAGTCACCATGGTCTACAACCTTTTGAGACAGGGATTATTACATTATACTCATTTTAAAGATGAGGCTATCAAGACTCAGAAAGGCTAAATAACATTTCTAGAGTTGCAGAGCTGATGAGGCAAGATGTGGGCAGGTCTGTGTGACTCTAATTCCTCTGATCTTTCCATTGCCACGTGCAGGCTCCGAAATAAAGGCTTCCTTAGGAACAGGTACATCCCCTCTGCAAGGAGTCCCTGCTGATGGTGGAAACTCCCCTCACTGAACGATTAACCCCGTGGCTCTCCTGTGTCAAGTGTTTCATGTTCAGGATCTTCTCACTGAATTGTCAGAAACCCTGCAAGATGAAAAGTTGAAGTAAGGTGTGGAGAAGTTATTAAACCATTTAGAAGTCATAGGAGGCAGTGGAATGAACACAGGGCAGAATGACAGGGGGGTCAGGGCACAGTTCAGCCCCAGCCAAGTAACCAAAGGGAAAAGTAATTGAAAGTGTGAAAATAGCTATTGAAGGTGTTTTAAGTCTGCTACGTAAATTGTAGCATACAACATACAAAGACATATTTGTTTCCATACAGTATAAAAATAGCTGAGAAATTCACACCTACTACTCCCATGTCCAAAGAATCAGGTCTCCTGACCCTACATCATGGAAGCCCAGTGGAGCTTTAAGCTCCTGTTTGCCTCAAACCCGACGGGCCTGGGGCGAGGACTGACCATGATTTCAGGGCCTTCTGCTCACAAATCTTGCTCTCCTGGGTCTGCTTGCTGAGAGCTGGCAAACGCCTCCCCTCTGCAGGCTCCTCATGCTTCCTCTTTCCCCCCTATGAGGCCAGGCACAGCCCCCTCCAGGCAGGCAGATGCAGAGGTGTGAAGTGAGCACAGGATGCCCCAATGGAGTGGGCTGCAGGGGTGGGAAATTGTCCCATCAAGGCCTGGGAGAGGCCTTTGAGTCTAAAGATAGGGCAGCAATTGCTTCCTCCTTGAACTCATCATTGGTTCTCTTGTGCTCAAGTGTGTTTTGGGGAGACGGGGACAGAGGTGTGCACCAAAAACACTGTGAAACCACACATGCATCTTATGGTGATGGGCATGTGTTTCAGGCACGTCCTTGACTTTGCTTCTTGGTTCAGCCTTCCTATGTTATTTTCTAGCTCTTACTGAAAGTCCGTATAGTTAAGCTTTGTCGATACAAAAGGATAAAAGACTAAAAAAGAATATAACAGTTCTGATAGCCAGAGAGAGAAGGGATTTCGCAAAAACGGGCAGTCTTATTTCTGAGGAATATGACCACATTGTCTCTCCATCTTCTACCGTG
>RJWJ010047845.1:0-10820 GCA_004363605.1 Indri indri | reverse complement strand
CTCAGGAGTTCGAGACCAGCCTGAGCAAGAGCGAGACCCTGTCTCTACCAAAAATAGAAAGAAATTAATTGGACAGCTAAAAATATATATAGAAAAAATTAGCCGGGCATGGTGGCACATGCCTGTAGTCCCAGCTACTCAGGAGGCTGAGACAGTAGGATTGCTCGAGCCTGGGAGTCTGAGGTTGCTGTGAGCTAGGGTGAAGCCACGGCACTCGCCCCAGGCAAGAGAGTGAGACTCTGTCTCAAAAAAAAAAAAAAAAAAAAAAAAAAAAAAAAAAAAAAAAAAAAAAAAAAAAAAAAAAAAAAAAAAAAAAAAAAAAAAAAAAAAAGAACATTAGAAAATAATTCAATGATTACCAGATGTCAATGGGGGCTAGGTAGGTCATCTCAGATTTCATTTTTCCTTTATGATTGTCTGGCACAATGCTGTACGTGATGCACATACTGAAATGTTTGAGTAACCATATAAAACAGTTGAATAATAATTTGTATAGTGTATTGCTTGTACACACTACACAAATCTCATCTAAATAAAAACCAATTGTAGACTACCAATTCTGCGGTATACAGCATGTGTTAGGCAAAGGGCAGGTCTGAGAGGCACACATGAGGAAAACTAAAAGAATTTGCCTTCAGAACATAGTCCAACGGTATTTTCAAGTGCCAAAATATTCAAAGTCCACCTTGTGAGAGAAGGTAGCGCTGGATTATGGGAAGCGCATAGCTCAAGGAGTGTAGAACACGAGAGCTCACGCTGGTTTTTCTGTCAACTTAATGGATTAAATTACTCCATTTCTAGACCTATGCTTTATATTTGTAATATTTTAAAGGCTAGATAAGATCTACTCTAAGACCCCTGAAAAGGATGGAGTTGTACTCTCTCACTCCAAGGAACATAACTAGAACTTACGAAGGGAATTCAGAGAGACCAGGTTTGCCTCATCGTGAGTAACTTTCTGGCCCTGTGCCATCTGATACTGTAGCCACTAACCATGTGTGGCTACAGAGCGCTGGAAAGTAAGATTTTCTGTAAGTGTAAATTACAAACCAGATTTTGAAGACTTAGTATGAAACGAAGAAGGCAAAATCTCTTGATAATAATTTTCTATATTGATTACATGTTGAAATAAAAGCATTTTAGATATATTGGATTAAATTAACATATTTTAAACTTCAGATAGGGCGCGGTGGCTCACGCCTGTAATCCTAGCACTCTGGGAGGCCGAGGCGGGCGGATCGTTTGAGCTCAGGAGTTGGAGACCAGCCTGAGCAAGAGTAAGACTCTGTCTCTACTAAAAAAAAAAATAGAAATCATATATATATATATATATATATATATATAAAAATTAGCCGGGCATGGTGGCACATGCTTGTAGTCCCAGCTACTTGGGAGGCTGAGGCAGGAGGATCGCTTGAGCCCAGGAGTTTGAGGTTGCTGTGAGCTAGGCTGACACCACGGCACTCTAGCCCACGCAACAGAGCGAGACTCTGTCTCAAAAAAAAAAACAAAAAAACTTCATTTCACCTGATTCCTTTTACTTTTAAAAATATATGGCTACTGAAAAATGTAAAAATACATATATGGCTTGCATTATATTTCTATTGGATGGGGCTATTCTAGCTAATGGAGTTTCCAACAAAAGAAAAATAACTTGAAGAGGAACCTAAGTTTACTTTTAATTTTACCTTTTGAGGTACGCAGGCAGAGGCTGGGGCACAGTTCTGACTAAAGAGCCTTACAAAAGACTCTACTTGCTATGCATCTGGTCTATATTTGTGTTCTCAATCTGTGCTCAGAGGAATGCTAAGGCTCTTTGTTAATCCACTTGTGTTGCTATAAAGAAGATGCCTGAGGCTAAGAAATTTATAAACAAAAGGGTTTTATTTAGCTTACAGTTCTACGGACTGTGCAGGAAGCATTGTGCCAGCATCTGCTTGTGGCGAGGGCTTCAGGAAGCTTCCAATCAAGGCAGAAGACGAGCAGGCGTATCGCATGGCAGGAGAAGGAGCAAAGAGGGAGGAGGTGGTGCCAAGCGCCAGGCTCTTTTAAACAGCCAGCTGTGGAGTGAACTAGTAGAGTGAGGACTCACTCACTATCACAGAGCGGGCACCGGGCCATTCGTGAGGGATCTGCCCCGTTACCCCAAACACCTCCCACTTGGCCTCACCTCCAACACTGGGGACCAAATTTCAACGTGAGATTTGGAGGGGCCAAACATCCCCTATCAGGCCCCACCAGCACTGCTCCCAGCTTTGTCAGTGGTGGTGGCGAGTGAAGGACAAAAAGGGTTGCTGGTGTTGGGCGATGGGGGAACTGATCAGCATGTATTAACTGAATAAATGAGTGTACAAAATACATGTATGTATTTCAGGTAAAACGGATGCTGGTTTAGGGTTCGGGTTTAGGGTCAGGCCACCAGTTTGATTCTCAGTTCCACTGCTTACTAGCTCTGTGACCTCACCCACTTTTGTGCCTCAGTTTCTTCATCTGTAAAATGTGGGGTTTGCATGAATGATTTTGAATACAGTACAGTGTATTTCCCTAGAAATATGGCTGGGTACTAGACATATTTGGTAATGCTATTGCATAAATCACATCTTGCAAGACAAAACTACACACAACAAAAAACTCTTTATAAAATATCTCACCTATAAACAGGTTGTTAAACATGTTCTCACTTCCTTGCCTTCTGTCACCACCTGTGCAGCATGTTTTTGAAGCAATTCTACAGTACTTGTGGTTAAAGGAGATTTGCACACTGCCCAGACCCCCTTAGCAACTTGATCTTATGGTAGGAGAACCATTTGTGGGACTGAAAACTTCATATTCAATAAGGACCTGGTAGGTGCAAAGTGATTCAAGGTGCTCTCTCTCTACTTCTGCCTTTTCCCATCCAAACATGACCCTGCCATCTGGCAGCATGGAAAGGGGAAGTGTTTATCCCATACACCTGCTATCTGACTCTCAGGATTCTAAAACTTAGGGCTGAATGGTGAGTTGGGATTACTTTTGTAACCCGGCATTACTTGGCAGCCTATTATACTCCTCTGGCCAGCTCTCTCCCATTCCCCAGATCCTCACCACCCTGCTCAGTTCATCCCTCTCACCTTCTCTATTCTCTCTCTCGGCACCCACTCTTGCCTTCTGCTGAATCGAAAATATTAAGGCTATCATACTGCACGGCCTTCTTCAACTTCTTGTCCTTATCTCTCTTATCAACCAATCCTCTACCTCCCTTACCTGCCTCCCTCTTGTTTTATTTATTTATTTTTTATTAAATTAAAAAAAATTTTTTTTTCAAGGCAGGGTCTCACTTGGTTGCCTGGACAAGAGTGCAGTGGCGTCATTACAGCTCACAGCAACCTCAAACTCTTGGGCTCAAGCCATCCTCCTGCCTCCGTGTGGCTAGGACTACAGGCATCCACCACCACACCTGGCTAATTTATTTTATTTTATTTTTTGTAGAATCAGGGTCTCGCTATTTTGCTCAGGCTGGTCTTGAACTCCTGGGCTCAAGTGCTCCTCCCGCCTTGGCCTCTCAAAGTGCTAGGATTATAGGCATGAGCCACTGCACTCAGTCTCTCCCTCTCATTTTAGAGGGAAAAATATTTCCCTTCTTGTTTAAGGCTGACTTTTCTACTGTACTCTTATTCCTTTCTTTTCCAGGACAAAGATCATATTTTATTGGATTATCTCTCTCTTCTTGTTTGCAACATTTTGCTCTCTCTTGTCTCATTTCCTGGAGTTGAAAAATATTTTTAAATCCCTCCATCTTTTTGAAAATAAAGAAAGAAGAAAGTCTTCTCTATCTCGTATTCTGTTTAATTATCACTCTCTCTCTTTTTAAAATCAAGTTCAAAAAGGAAAATCTACCCTTGTCTCTACTTCCTCACATCTCATCCATTTATTTTTCTATACATAATATTTACTATTTTAATTTAGTTACAAATGCACATAAAAATCACATGTGTAAAATAATATGTCAATTTGGAAACATTCTATATCTCCTCAAATTATCAATCAAGTGTAATGGTAGAATATACAAATTTTCAGATATTTAGGGATTCAAAAACTTTGTCTCCCATGCAGCCTTTCTTAGAAAGATATGGGAGAATATGTTCCACCCAAGAGTAGGGCATCGTATCAGGAGAAGGTAACAGAGAGCAGCAAAAGTGTTGCTCCATAAATTAGTATAAATATATTGGAAACAGAAACAGGAGTTTTGCAGAGCTTTGCCCTGAAGGAATATGTGAACGTGTTAGTTTGCATATCGAAAGCTGTTTCACCTCAGGAGGGCATCTCTGAAAGATCAGTAGCTGGCTGTATCCCACCTCAGACCTGAGGTTTCGACTTGCTTTGAAAAGCAAAGCAGGTCTGCTAAGAGCTGCAGGATGAGAGCTGATCAAGGAATGCCCTCCCAACAGACAATCACCTGTGGCTAAAAGCAATTAGCCCAAGGAACAGTTCCTGCTTAAACTCCTGACTACCTGTCTCAATACACTATAACTTGATCAAGAAAATATGGAGCCACTATATCTCTGTTCAACCCTTCTGTTAAATGATAAATTTACCTTAGAACTTAGAAGTTGGTCTTCGAAAGATTTTGTAACCATTTGTTCACGTAGATAGAATTAGTTAAGGGATCTGAAGAAGCCTTTTAAAAAACTTTTAACCTAAGAGAAACTGCCTGTTGTTATGTAAATCTGTACCCCTGGCAACCGATCACTGTACCTATAAATGCCCATGTAAAACTTCACTCTTGGCCTTTTGTGATTGACGGAGAGATCCAGGGCCCCTTGAGTACCTGCTTTGCCTGTAATCTTTATAAATCTATAAAACTATACCTTTGCCTCTGTGTATTCTTTTATTTCCATTATTTTCCATTTTCTGTTATTTTCTTATCCTTTGCAATGACCCCTACCTAAGGGACCCGATTTTTTGCTGGGAGCGTGGCCATCTCCCTGCACAAAAGGAAGCCCTAGGTTATGTAGCAGGCATAGAGAAAAACCAGTCCTGATCACAGCAGGAGCACGGAGTCCTGAGGGAGAAAAATTGCCGGGGAAAAAAAATATGAAACCAACATACCTGTGTGTATGCAAAAGGTTATTGATAGGTAGGTGACAGAGATATTGGAGGATTTGGGGGAAAATGTTAGTGGCACATTGAAAATCAAACAATTAAAAATATCAACTTTTATTTGTTTGATTTTCAATGTACCACTCCAATTTCAACTCTAGGAAAAATGAAATGTTGAACAAGACTTGATGTATGGAAGCTAAGTCCTCATCCACCATAATGGGAAGTCAATAGCTAATACCGTAAACCTAAAATTGATGAATCAAGAGATAGAAGCATAATGTTTAGCTAAAAATATGACAGCAAATACCAGAGAAAACGAGAATAGTTAAGAACAAGTTTGAGAGATTGCCTCTGGAGAGTAAGGCTGGAGTACAGAGAGGGGTGGAAGTAAGGATTCTTTTTTGTTATGAATATTTTAGTATTACTAGGGGTTTTAAGTTATGCGTATGTGTTATTTTAATAAAAATAATTAAAACTTAGGTATAATATTTTGATGTCAGTGTTCTCTGTGATTCTGACCTTCTCTGTCTTCCCTTCTTCTACACCAACAGTCTGCCTAGGTGATTTCTTCTACTCAGGTTAGTAACTGCTATTATTATTATTCTGTAACTGATATCTGGCTGCCCCCCAAAGTCTCTGTTTTCCCTGTAGCCCACTCAAGTGGATGCTTTACATTTCAGATAACTCAAGATTTGGTTGGGCTGGAGTGATAGGATAGGTATGGACCTTGCTCTTCATTATCACTTCCAAGTAATTCACCCTTGTCTTGTCCTGAAGAAAACCACATCTCCTCTGAGGCTTATTAGAGGCCATTAGACTTTATAATTCAATACTCCATATTGTAATTTCCTGCTTATCTGCTCTTCTTCACAGGTAACTTTAGCATCTGGTTTACTGTTTTCCTACCCACCTCTTAATCCTGTTGTGATTCCTGGTAGATTACCTATCCAACACCTTGGGCCCATAGTTCTGTGACCCAATCACTTCCGTTGATATTTTCCTTTCCGCCACCTCAACCACCAGCTCCCACTATCATCGGCTTGATTCTGCCATTTCCAATTATCATGTGTCTCCCAAACTTTTATTTTTGAGCATCTTCCTGTCACCTCAGATATTAAATAGTTCTAAGTCTTTTAATATGTTAAAAGATGTAAAGGAAAACATAAAAATAATAAGGAGAGAAACGGAAGAGATAAAAAAGATACAAATAGAAGTTATAGAGCTGAAAAATATAATGTCTGAAATAAAAGTGTACTGAAGGAAGTTAACAGCTGTGTAGACACTGCAGATGAAAGATTAGGGAACCCAAGAACATAGCAATAGATATTATCTAAAATAAACCAAAGTGGAAAAAGTCTGAGAACAAAAATGACTAGAGCTTCAGTGAGTTGTGGGGCAATGTCAAGATGCAGGATTGGTGTCACAAAGCCAGAAGAGTAGGGAGAGCTGAAAAAACACTCAAAGAAATAATAGCTGTAAAACTTCTAAATTTGATGAAAATTATAAGCCCATGGATCAAGAAACTCAATGAATCTCAAGAAGAATAAACATAAAGAAAACCACACCAAGGTACGTCACAATTGAATTGCTGAAAATCAGTGACAAAGAGAAAAATCTTAAAAAAAAAAAGAGCACGTGTGTGCGTGTCGGGTAGGCGGGGGATGTGACACTGTCTTAGTCCATTTTGTGACGCTGTAACAGAATACCTGAGACTGTGTAATTTTTAAAGAACAGAAATTTTATTTCTTACAGTTCTAGAAGCAGTTCTAAGATCCAGGCACTAGCAGGTTTGGTGTCTAATAAGGGTCCAGTCTCCACTTCCAAGGTGGCTCCTTAAATGCTGCATCGTATGGAGGGGAGGAACATAATTCCTTACATGGCAGAGAGTTCAAGAGTCAAGAAGAGCCCACTCCCAGGATCCCTTTCATTAAGGCATTAAATCCACTCATGAAGGTGTGGATCCCTCACGGCCTAGTTACCTCTTAAAGGCCCCACCCACTGATACCATTACATTGGCCATTAAATTTCAACATGAATTTAGAAGGGGACAAACATTCAAAGCACAAGCAGATACCTTACAGAGAAACGAAGGTAAGAGTGACAATGGGCTTCTTGTTATATACCGAGTAGGCTGCATGACAATGGCACGATATCATTAACGAGGTGAAAAAACAAAGGTCAACCTAATGATCTAAATCCAGTGAAAATATCTCTCAAAAATGAAGGGGAATAAAGACAATCTCAGAACAAAGAAAACTGAAAAAATCCATTGCCAGTAAACCTGCGGAAGGAAAATGATAATCATATTTGTATCTACACAAAAGAATAAGGAATACCGGAAATAGTAAGATTACAAGCAAACATTAAAAAAAAAAACCTCATTTTTTAGCCTTCTTAAGCATAATTGTATTAGTTAAGATTTTCCAGAGAAAAAATACAATTTTCCAGACCCAACTGGATGTGTATGTATGTATGTAAAGATAGATAGATACAGATTTATTTTAAGGAATTGACTCACACAATGGTGGAGGTATACTAAATCCAAAATCTTCAGGGTAGGCTGGCAGGCTAGAGACCCAGTAACAGTTGCAACTTTAGTCTAAAGGTAGAGGCTGGAGTCCCAGGAGAGCCAGTGGTGTAATTCCAGTCTGAGTCTGAAGATGTGAGAACCAGGAGAGCTGAGGCATAAGTTCCAGTTCAAGGTCAGGAGAAGATCATTGTCCCAGTTTGGAAACAGTCAGGCAGAGACTGAATTCCCCCTTACCAGCCTCTCCCCTTTATTCTATTCAGGCCTCCAACAAGTTGGATGAGGCCCACCCACATTGGGAAGGGCATCAGCTCTCCTTGGTCTACCTGTTCAAATGTTCATCTCATCCAGAAACACCCTCACAGACCTCTCAGAATAATTTTTTTTTTTTTTGAGACAGGTTCTTGCTCTATTGCCCCAGCTACAGTACAATGTCATCATCACAGCTCACTTTAACCTCAAACTCCTGGTCTTATGTGATCCTCCTGCCTCGGTCCATAGTAGCTGGGACTACAGGTGCACACCACTGTGCCTGGCTAATTTTTCTATAATATTTTTTGTAGAGATGGGGGTCTCGCTCTTGCTCAGGCTAGACTAGAATATTTAACTAAACATTTGGGCCCCTCATGGCCCAGTCAAATTGACACATAAAATTAACCGTCATAGGCAGTCTGCTGGCAGAATTCCTTCTTGCTCCGGGGAAGTTAGTTTTTGTTCTGGTAAGGTCTTCAACTGATTGGATAAAGCACACTCACATTAAGGTAGCTAATATGCTTAACATCCTTGTTAACAATGTATAATTGAATAAATACAGGACCAGGTGGCAGCATCTAGCATACATTAAAACATAAGCCCTTTTTAGGTTGTGAGTTTGAAAAGATCTATTTTCAATATATAATAACATACTTTAATACTTTTTACAGGAATATTTAGTTAAGAGTTAAGCACATTTAGGAGAACCAAGAAATCTTGTCACAAGGTTTCCCACACCATGGGAAAGATGGTAGCTTATGTGTAGGTTTTTGAAGCTTTTCCCAGAATTGGAAATGGCCAGAGACATTAAAAAAACAAAAAACAAAATACCCCCAACTAATTTGTTTTGAAACTAAGGAATGGTGCCAATCACATTCCACAAAATTCAAAGAATTTCTATTAGATGTGGTGCAATGAGACCAGACTGAAGTGACAGAGAAGAAAGGAAATCCTGGAAACCCTACTGGAACCCCTAAATTTAAAGAGATAAGGGTTAAGGCAGGGTGGGAGGTGTGGCTGTGAGAGTATGACACACAGCTTCTAACAACAAATAAGTAAGTTGGGAATTTTCTTTGATCTGTCTTCTCAGTAACTTAGAGCTTCACATCAAGGCAGATGAGGACTTTCCCAGGCAAGAGTAGTATCAGCGCTCACTTTCCCACCAAGAGAATGGGAGACTGTTCCCAGTGGGTGGACGTGCCAGGAGTGGTTATCCATGGAAAACTGCCTTCCCATATCAGAGGATGAAATATGGAGTTAAGTAACAAAGACAAATTCCCTCATCCTCACCTGATCCTGGCTAGGTCTGACCTCAGTTCTCTCCAATCTTCTTTAGATTTGTTTTGGAATGGTTTTGAGAAAATACACCATCAGCCCTTCAGCTGGATGTAAGAGGAGGTTTGAGGTGGTGCCCAGGATCAGTGAGGAGCCTCAGGAGAAGTCGTGCATACTATTGGGGTAAATATCAGGTTTGGTGTTTACCACCGTATTTCTAAATAATACGTCAATACTCTGTTTTATTTTTTTAATTTTAGAAATTATATTGACTTCCTATTTTGGTAGATGCTTGTTTAGCATGCATGTCTCCCAACTTAAATCCTTTTTTAATCCTCTGGTATTGTTACATCACCGTTTTTAGTTAAATCACTATTAAATATTTGCATCACTGGACTAAATAGATATCGCACTCTGCTTTGCCAAGTAGAGTGCCAATTGTTTCCTTTCTCATTCAACTTTTTGTTTTCCATTAGTTAGTAATCTTCTGATTTAAATTTTCATTTGTTCATTTCCTTGTACCTTATACTCTTTGCTAATTTTTCTTCCTTTCAGCATAATATTCCACATGGTCAAATCCGGCAGGAATCTATCCATTCCATTTCTTTTCCTGAAGACGTTGCTTTGATTTTCTCTGGTTATCCCCTAAACCCACTAACCTGATGTCATCCTGGGACTTCCCGTTGCTTTTCTCCTGTGTTAGATTCCCTATTTTCTGGCTACTGTATCTTTTTCTTTCTTGGTTTAATTCCTATTTTAGTGATGCTTGTAATTCTGCAGCTTCCTGAGAAAAGAAACAGAAGAAATGATTTTTTTTTTTTTGAGGTTTTTCATGTCTGAAAAGATTTTTTTCTATTCTCATACCTGTTTGAGTTAAGGTATTGACTTCTAGGTCAATAGGTAAAAGTTAGGTATTGACTTCTAGGTCTTTCCCTTCAGAATTTGGAAAATTTGTTCAATTTGTCTTCTTTAAATTTCTTTAGAAAATACTTAAATAGCAAATACTATGTACCAGACACTGTTCTGAATACTTCATAAATACGAACTCACCTCATCCTCATCATAACGCCATGAGGTAGGTGCCATAATTAATGCCATTTTTTCCCGTGAGGCATCGACTGCAAAGTCACCTTGCTGGTGGGCAGTAGGGTCAGGATTCCAACCCAGGTAGCTAGGCCCCCAACCTCCACACCACACTGCCCCCTCTGATGTAACTGTTGTAAAGTCAAATGGCATTTGGATTTCTGTTCCTTTTATGGGACTTGGTTTTCTCTCTGGAAGCTTTTGGGGTCTTCTTTTTATTTTTGATATTCTAAGATTTTATGATCATGTGTCCTAGGGATCTTTTAAAATGCATTTTGTGTAATACATAGACCCTTTTAATTTATAGTTTTGAACCCTTTAATCCTGGGAATTATGTGAGGAGTGTGTGTGTGTGTAAAATAATTTCCCTCTGACCATTTTTGCTGTTCTCCTTTTCTGTAGCTTTTCTTCTGGATTGATACCTTTTTTTACCTTCCATCAGAGCTGTTGACATTCATCAACACTCACACGTGCCTATGCACATAGTAGTCTCCATCAGGGGCTGTACTGACACTTTAATTGCAAAAAATCTTTTTTCTCCTTGTTCTACTTTCTGGGGAGAGTGGGATTTTCTTGATTTTTTTTTTTTTTTTTTTTTTTT
>RJWJ010047844.1:0-10819 GCA_004363605.1 Indri indri | reverse complement strand
CCTAAAAATGATACAAGCCATATACGACAAACCCACAGCCAACATCATACCGAATGGGGAAAAATTGAAAGCATTCCCACTTAGAACTGGAACCAGGCAAGTTGCCCACTATCTCCACTTCTATTCAACATAGTGCTGGAAGTCCTGGCCACAGCAATCAGGCAAGAGAGTGGAATTAAAGGCATACGAATGGGAACAGAAGAGATCAAACTCTCACCATTTGCTGACGACATGATATTATATCTAGAAAACCCCAAGGATTCAACCAAGAGGATACTGGAATTGATAAATGAATTCGGTAAAGTCTCAGGATACAAAATCAATACACACAAATCAGAGGCTTTCATACATGCCAACAGCAGTCATAGTGAGAACCAAATCAAAGACTCAAATCCCTTCACAATAGCAACAAAGAAAATAAAGTACCTAGGAATATATTTAACTAAGGAGGTAAAAGACCTCTACAGGGATAACTATGAAACATTGAGGAAGGAAACAGCAGACAACATAAACAGGTGAAAAACCATACCATGTTCATGGGTTGGCAGAATCAACATTGTTAAAATTTCTATACTACCCAAAGTGATCTACAGATTCAATGCAATCCCTATTAAAATACCAACATCATTCTTCACAGATGTAGAAAAATTAATTTTATGCTTCGTATGGAACCAGAGAAGACCCCACATAGCAAAAACAATTCTAGACAATAAAAACGAAATGGGAAGCATCAATTTACCAGACTTCAAACTCTATTACAAAGCTGTAATAATCAAATCAGCTTGATACTGGCACAAAAACAGAGCCATTGACCAGTGGAATAGAACTGAGAACCCAGATATAAAACCATCCTCATATAGCCATCTAATCTTTGACAAACCAGACAAAAACATACACTGGGGAAAAGAATCTTTGTTCAATAAATGGTGCTGGGAAAACTAGATAGCCACATGTAGAAGACTGAACCAGGATCCACACCTCTTACCTCTCACAAAAATCAACTCACACTGGGTAACAGATTTAAACCTAAGGAGTGAAACTATTAGAATTCTAGAGGAAAATGTAGGAAATACTCTTCTAGAAATTGGCCTAGGTAAAGAATTTGTGAAGAAGACCCCAAAGGCAATCACAGCAACAACCAAAATAAATAAATGGGACCTGATCAAATTAAAAAGCTTCTGCACAGCCAAAGAAACTGTCACAAGAGCAAACAGACAACCTACAGAATGGGAGAAAATTTTTGCATGCTACAAATCCGATAAAGGGCTAATAACTAGAATCTACTCAGAACTCAGAAAAATCAACAAGAAAAAAATCAAACAACCCTATCAAAAAGTGGGCAAAGGACATGAACAGAAACTTTTCAAAAGAAGAGTAATGGCCAAAAAGCATATGAAAAAATGCTCAACATCTCTAATCATCAGGGAAATGCAAATCAAAACAACAATGAGATATCACTTATCTCCAGTGAGACTGACCTTTATCAAAAAATCCCAAAATAATAAATGTTGGCATGGATGCGGAGAGATAGGAACACTCATACACTGCTGGTGGGACTACAAACTAGTGCAACCTCTGTGGAAAGCAATTTGGAGATACATTAAGGAGATACAAGCAGAACTACCATTCGATCCAGCAATCCCATTACTGGGCATCTACCCAAAAGAACAAATGATACTATATAAGAAAGACACGTGCACCCAAATGTTTATAGCAGCACAATTCACAATTGCAAAGATGTGGAAACAACCCAGGTGTCCATTAATACATGAGTGGATTAATAAAATGTGGTATATGTGTACCATGGAGTTCTATTTAGCTTTAAGAAACAATGGTGATATAGCACCTCTTGTATACTCTTGGGTAGAGCTGGAACGCATTCTACTAAGTAAAATATCCCAAGAGTGGAAAGACAAGCACCACATTTACTCACCATCAAATTGGTATTAACTGATCAACACACAAGCGCACATATAAGAATAACATCTATTGGATGCCGGGCGGGGGGAGGGGGAGGGGGGAGGAGGGGACGGGTATATACATACACAAAGAGTGCAATGCACACCATCCCAGGGATGGACACACTTGAAGTTCAGACTTGGGAGGGGAGAGGGGGCAAGGGCATCATATGTAACCTAATCATCTGTACCCCCATAATATGCTGAAATAAAAAAAATAATAAATAAATAAATAAAGATTGAAAAAAAAAAAAGGACAAAGAAGTGGTTGGTTCTTTAGGCCACTGAGATCTGGCAGTGTTTGTTACAAGGCAGGGCCTGACTTTGCCTGCCCTGCCAGATGCAATTACTGTGAAGACGAATGTGACTTCTTGGTTAAAGTGCCTGGCACACAGCAGGCTCTGAAATGATGGCTGTGTCCCCTTGAAGCTTAAAATTCAGAGGACAAGGCCCATCATGCTACAGTAAGGAAGTCAGATACCCCAGCAGAAGGCCACACAAACTGAAGAGTGGGTGGTGGAAGGCAGATTATTTCCAAACAGCAGCCGTGGCTGGAACGGGGGAGCACAGTCTGGGCAGGAGTGGGAGGAGGAAGAGACTACGCAACTCAGAGTGAGCGGCCAAGACTGACGCTTTCTTCACCACTCCGCAGGGGACCTCCCATCAGAATGCCCCGCAGCACTGCTAAACCCCACCTGCAGCTGAGGATGGGGAGATGAAGATCTGGGAGGGCAGAGTTGATGGAGCAGCAGGGGAGGTGCTGGCAGGACATGGCAGGCAGTGGTGACCCACCACAGAGCCCACCATCCAGGCAGAGAGGGCAGGACCCTCGAGTGCCTTCCCCAAGCGGCTGCCAGGCCAACAAGCCTGGACCCAACAGCAACAATACTGACCCTTCCTGAGTGTCTGCTGCAGGCTAGACGGTGTGCCGCGTGTCCAAGCTCATTGCCGTCCTGAGGGAGCAAGGGTAAGCTCCCGGGGGTGGTGGGAGCTTGTCCAGCAGCAGGCTCACAATGGATGTCACTTCACAGCCGTGTGGGGAAGGCCACGTGCTGTGGGACACCTGAAGAGGTTGGAGAGCTTGCCCAGCAGCCATGAGCCTGGCTTCCCGTCTGTCACGAGGCCTCTCCTTGGACACCAGAGGAGTCTCCGCCAACACCCAGCCCATGGCAGTCCCATCAGTCATGGCCTTCAAAGCTAAATACGTTGTCATTTGCTCTGGCCCCAGAGGGACCCGCTGTGTCCCAGATGCAGATGCCAGTAGCAGTTGGCTCCCACGATCTGTGCTGGCACCCTTAGGTAGGAAACACACCCCAGCATGTATACGCACAAGGCGCTGTGTTCACGCACGTGTGTGTGTGCACACGTGTGCGTGCTCAGGGTGCCGGCACACAGCTGGGCAGCTCCCGACAGGAGGAAGCCAAACACCGCTGCCTGGGACCACATGTTCTCTGGCAATGCCAGGGACTGCTCTGAGGCTCAGCAGACACCCTGTAGGCCTTCCCTCACTGCCGACCCAGCCTGCACCAGGCACACTGGTCCCTAGCAGGCAGCTGCCCTTGATGCTGGTGGGTGAGGGGCCTGGCACACACCATGCACTGCATAATGCATCGCTACTACGGTTGGCAACTGGGTCCAGCTGCTAAGGGCCCTGCCGAAGGGAAGGGAAAGGATTTAAGAGGACTTGAGGGCCTACGTTACACTAAGCCCTTGACAGAGATCTCTCAAAACCCTCAAGAAATGGCATTTTAATTATCTCCATTTTACAGATGTGGAAACGGAGGCTCAGAGACATGAAGAAACTGGCCCAAGGGCTGGGCACGGTGGCTCACGCCTGTAATCCTAGCACTCTGGGAGGCCGAGGCGGGCGGATTGTTTGAGCTCAGGAGTTCGAGACCAGCCTGAGCAAGAGAGAGACCCCGTCTCTACTAAAAAAATACAAAGAAATTAATCAGACAACTAAAAATATATATATGGAAAAAATTAGCCAGGCATGGTGGCACATGCCTGTAGTCCCAGCTACTCGGGAGGCTGAGGCAGCAGGATCGCTTGAGCGCAGGAGTTTGAGGCTGCTGTGAGCTAAGCTAATGCCACGGCACTCACTCTAGCCAGGGCAATGGAGCAAGACTCTGTCTCAAAAAAAAAAAGAAAGAAAGAAACTGGCCCAAGGTCATACTGCAAGGAAACGTCAGAACGAGATGTGAAACCCAGATCTGTCTCAGCAAAGATGACATGACCGTTCACTCCCCACCGCCCTCCTTACCAGCAGAGTGTGGAAGCGCACCGCCTGCCTCCCACTCCAGCTCCCTTGAGGGGAGTGGCCGCAGCCTCCATTTGACTGGGGCCCAGGCCTGTGGCCTTCTGCATGACTGACAGGCTTTGTAACCCGAGTCCACCTGGAGGCCCAAACCTTCTCCACGCACAAATGGAATCTTGTCCCATCAAGACTGCCTTTGACAGCATAAATGCAGCCATTGTCCCTACCTGGCACCATTACCTTAGAGATGAGACCTGTGTGCAGACTCCCTGGGAGGCCCCATCCTTTCGTACAAGGAGCTCACGAGAAGGAACCGACTGCTCCCGGGACTGCCCCTCCCGCCGCCAGAAGAGAGCGAGCAGCCCGGGAATCACTCAGAGGCGTGGAACGCAGACAGTCTGCTTTGAGCTCATGGCTGACTGAGAGGTGCCATCTCCCTTCTGCAGGGCAGCGGCTGGGGTCCAGGGCCTCATAAAGGAAATCAAGAGAACCCGGCTCCCAGCAAGGAGCCAGACTGCCCTGCATGAAAATCAGTGAAGCAGGAGCTGAGAACACGGTGTTGTGGGGTGGCAGGTGAGTTCAGCTCCGCAGAGAGAGGAGCAGACGTCCCAGGTCAGCGGCACAAACCGTGCTCGGGGGACAGCCCCGAGGGGCCACTCACGCTACTGCCAGCAGGGGAACCCAGAGAGCCCCAACCCTGCCAAAAGCAGATGATCCAAAGGAAGGCTTCTTGACTGTGACCCGATTTTTAGAAGCAGACTGGTAAGGTCCGGGGAAAACATAGGTTACACCAGATTTTAACAGCATTTTAAATCAACAACGGAAAGCATGTCAGAAGCCAGCGTGCAACTAATTGCCTCATCATGAAAACACAAACATGGGCCGTGACGGAGATCGGAGGATGTGGAGATCACTGTAGGTGGAGAGACCTGAGCAGGCTTCGTGGACGCAGAGCTGCACTCTGTGGCAGTAAAGGGAAAAGAACTCAGGAGAGAGGGGGAGTGAGTGTGGCGTGGCGGACGCCGCTCTGGAGGGCACAGGCCTGGATGTGCACCCTCTCCGGGCTCCTCCCCAGGGCAGGGGACTGGCTGCGCTGAGTCCCGCTCAAGGCCACGGCCAGCTCTAGCACTGCGTGATGCTCCAGCAGCAACAGAGAGATGCGACCCTCTGGCCACGGCCCCCTGCTGCAGAGAGAGTGTCTCTGCCCAGCCGCAGGGGTGGAGGGGGTGCCCTCCAGGCCCTCCACCTTGCCCTGGGAACACAGAAGGACCACGGTTTCAACCTTTCCCAGAGCATCGGCTCACTTTAAATTCCTCTCAATTCCAGTCAAAATTCTTTTGATGGTCATTAAAATTCCATGAGTGGCTTCATGCAATTTTAATGTTCTCCACCAACAAATTTCTACAGGAGAAATCCCCCCAGGCGTCCCCATCGATCATCCCAAGTAGATACAACAGAGCATTTCAAGACACAAGTTTTAACCAGAAGGAAAATGAAATGAATATTTCACTTGTGATGGGCTATCTGGTGATGAATTTTCTTATAATTTTTTCAATAAAATATCAAATAACTAAATCCAAACTCTTGTAACAGCATTGACCCACTGGATGCCAACCTCTTGGATTTATCAAACATTATTTCAGCCAAGGTTCCTTGTAGCAACTGGACAGGATTTGCAGCTCAATGACCTCTAAGATGTTTTTGCCAACCAAGTGACTTAATTTGCTAAGATAGATGCCCTTGTCCTTAGATTTCTAATTGCCACTATCCTAATATCTCTACAACTCAGCACGTGCCAAGCAAAAGCTTGCGCATGGAATTTGAGAACCTCTCAGAAGATTCCAAGAGACCCCAGCAGCATCACAAAGCCTGGATCCAGGGGAACTCCTGCCAACACGTTAATGAGTAATAATGACTTCGAGTGCTGTTGTCTTACAGGAAGGAACCTGGCTATGCTATGTCCCTGGTTCCTGGAGGACGCCCTCTGAGTCCTGGGAATTTGTCTTTGCTGTTCGTGGTGGACTTGTGGACCATACCTAACCACACCTTGTGTTAGCCATGCTAGCCAGATGACCCAGGAAGAGAGCTGGCCACACCACAGAGACTAACCTGTGCTTAGAGGCTTGGGTTTTGAGCCAGGTATTATCAGCCCAACCTCCCAGGAAGGGCGGCTCCTGGAGACTGAGTTCAACCCCGTGGCCAAGGATGCGATCAGTCACACCTGCATGGTAAAATCCCGATAAAAATTTTGGAATTCTGGACACCAGGGGTGGGTGAGCTTTCTGGTTGGCCATGCACATCAATGTGCGGGCAGCAGGGGGGTGATGCCTCTTGAGGACATAGAAGCTGTGCATTTGGGACCCTCCCCAGCCACCCCCTGAGTCTCCTCATTTGGCTAGTCCTGATCTGTTGTATATTTGTCATGAAACCAGTCATCATAAGTACAGTGCTTTCTGTGAGTTGTTCTAGTGAATTATTAAACCTGAAGGCATAGTGGTAACCCCCAGTTTGGTAGCCAATTTCATCGTAAGTGAAGGGAGCCTGGGGACCCCAGAGCTTGCGGCTGGTGTCTGAAGTGGGGGAGTCTTATGGGGACCTCTGCTGTCAGCCTGCGACATCCATGCCAGCCCCCGGTGGTCAGTGTCAGGGCTGCGTTCCAGCTATGCCTCCCACCCCCTTATTTTCCCACTAAGGTGCTGTGTGGGGCACAGTTTCCCAACCCAGACTGGTGACTCGTGGTGGAGGAGAGGGCAGTGACACTGCTACGGGTCACAGGGTGGACATGAGCAGCCTGGGGGTGTGGTAGGCGAAATTCTCAGATGCCTCCAGGATTCCTGCTCCCTGGCGTACACGCCTGCACAATCCTCTCTCCCTGCGAGCTCGGGCCACATGAGGATGAGGAATTTCTCTCCTGGGATTAGGTTATACTACAAATGTACAACAAAGGCAAGGGACTGTGCGGATGTAATCAAGGCCCCAAATCAGTCTGCTTTGAGCCAGTCAGAATGGGGATTACCCGGGGTGGGACTGACTTAGAAAGGTCTGGGCCCTTCCTGAAGACTGAGGTTCAAAGGACAAAAAAGCCTCTGGAAGGGGCCATGTGGCAGGGGACTGAGAGTGGCTGTATTTGCTGAGAGCAGCCCCTGGCCTCAGTCCTACGGCCGTAAGGTTCTGTCAACAACATGAGCTGGAAAGAGAGTCCTGGTGAGAATGAGCCCAGCCGAGGTCCTCTCCGCAGAGAGCCCAGCTTGGCTGTGTCCAAACTTCTAGACACCACGAGGTAATAAATGAGTGTCGTTTGGGGTCACTAACTTCGTGGCAATTTGTTATGCAGCAGCAGAAAGCGAATCCATGGGGAAATCTGTACTGGTCGGGGAAGTAGGAGGGTGTCTAACTACTTTACCAACTTCAGAGGAGATCCCGCCGTCAATTCTGTCCTGCTGAAGACAGGGAAGGAGGGTTTGAGGGTAAAATCACGGGAATGCCGGGAAGACAGGAAACCAGATTCTGGGAGCGGAATCTCAAAGAATCCTCAGACTGGAAAGAAGAAATTTGGCCTCCAAAGGAGAAGCTTCATTTCTGCCTTCAAACACCAGGTGAGCAACAGCTTGGCAGTGCTCAGAGTCCCCTCTCACCACAGAGCCACCCGAGGGGCGCAGGCTGAACCTATCAACACAGCTGCTGTTTCTTCCAGCAAACCATGGTGCCTGCCGGCCACTCCTCTCCCTACACAGAGGAATTCCTCCCACGTCTACTTTCTCCCCAACTTCTACTGTAAGTCATGTCCTCCCTCCATTTGCTTTCTGGAATTTGTATTAGCTGGATGTTGGACTTCGTAAAATGGTTATCTAATTATACTGTTTTTTCTTTCCTTTTTCTCATCTCTGTCTGTCTGTACTTCTGTCTGGAAGATTTCTGAAACTTTATCTCCCGACACTTCGATGGAATTTTTAAATTTCTGCTATCGTATTTTTAATCTCCAATAACTCTTTTTATTGTCTGACTTTTTTCTTTTACATCGCAGCCCCTTCCTGTCTGGAGAAAGCCATAGTCTGTGTCTGCGACTTTAATGGAGTTCTGAATTTCTTTCTGATTCCTGTCATAGCTCTGTACTCTTCCTTTTTCCTGCAGGTTTTGTTTGCCTTCATTTTGGATTCTTGCTATTGTTCAAATGCCTGCGGCCTTCAGCTGCCCCTGACCAGCCCAAGGCACTAGAAGCTAGCTGGGAGTATGGCATGGAAGGGCATATCTGGCCAGCTGAGGGGTGACAAGGACTCCACAGTTCTTTCATGATGGAGGAGTAAGTTTTGCTTTTCTTCAGTGCACATTGTACAAAAGATCACTGCCCCAAAGGTGGCTTACCTCTCTGCACTTCCACACACTGCTGGCCCGGAACTCGTCTACACTCTGCCTACACTGCAGTGGCAGGAGCCAAGCCCCTCTTGGCTTGGCCAGACACGAGACAGCTACCATTCAATATGCACTTTGAAAATAACACATTTTCCATCCTCTTTCTCCATGGCCGACCCACTTGTATAGGGAAAAGTGTGAAGATTCAGATTCTCTTCCTACAACTAAACCAATCGCTGAGCTGTTCTTTCCTAACTTCTCAAATTTCAGTCCTATTGAACTATTCCATACAAGACGAACACAGTCAAGATGTCTGAGAACCCACCAAGAGGCAGTGCTGCCGTCCCTCTGACCCTCATGAGGACCCTCCCTGCTGAGTGGCAGGGACGCATTTGCAGAGGAGGCTGTCACTTGGCTCCAACACCAAAGCCTGGGCTCACATCACGACACCATAGCTGTCCCTCACCTTGCTCTGTGGAATTTACTTTCTTCTGCCAAGAGAATGTGGTTCCCAGGGCAACGGAGCGCCAGCGTTCCGCATGGAACTGCCGGGCAGGACCGTGGGGCACAGCGAGAAGACCCTAGAAGATGCGGCCTCTCCTGCTCGTCTGTGTCCTGCCTGCCATCAACGGGAAGAACTGCCTCCTCTGCTGGCCAGAAATATCAGCCCTGTTAGACTACGACCTGCAGATTCTCTGGGGCAACCCGCCCCCCCCACCCCAGAACTCTCCAGAAGCCTCCATTCCTTGTTCCTGGAAGACAATGATTTGCTCCAACTCTCATGTCTTGGTGAGGCACAGCCAGGGACCCGGGATCGGGGCTGGCCCCTCTGCCTGATCTCAGATCTTACCCCTTGGCCGGTCTCATCCTCAGATCGTGACCACTTGGAGGAAGCGACAGCCAAACTCTTCACTCAAATAGGCCAAGCCATTAAAAATTTACGGTTCGGTGAGGAGCCCACAGTCCCAGGGCCCTGGGGCTTGGACTGATCAAGGGCCAGCCCTCCAGGCCATTCCCAGAGGCCCATTTGGCCGTGGCGGGTGAGGGTCTTGTGAAGGATGGGAAAGGGACATAGCCCATTGGTGCCTGTGCACTCGTTGGAATTTCTGCTTGGAAATGTGGGTTGAAGTCCCAGCCTCCAGCAAGTTCTATCACTGAGCACTGCTCCCCTCCTGCCCCACCCAGATAAGTCAGTACTTTTGGAAGAGATCCATATGCACAAGACTCTCTTTGCCAAGAGGCTGAACGACATATCTGAGGGGCTGAAGGAGAAAGGTGAGGGGTAGGGCTGGCCCCTGCACACTGCCCAGCCCTGCACCCCCTGCAGACCCAAGGCCAGCAGAGTCTAATCTGCGGGGGACCCTCAGAAGCCCACCCCGCCCATGGCCCCTCCCCCAGCTCCCCCTCCCGCTCGCACCCTCAGCTGCCCCCGCCCAGCTCCATGCACCTCACCCGCACCTCAGTCTGGCTTCCTTCTCACCCTCCTGACAGCCTGCAAGGCGTCCTGCGGTGAGTGTGCCCGGGACGGGCATGGGCAGGGGTGGGGAGCGCCCACCCCTCTAAGCCCTGCCCGCCCCCCCGCAGACATGCGCTCCAAGGTGGAGGTCACTAACTGCGCCAACTGCAGGATTCACTTCCTCTCCTGCAGGGATCCCACTTTCTGCCCAGGTCAGTGGCCCCACCCTGGGCGGCCTCCCCCCACCACCCTCCACCCCTGAGGCCTTGTTGTCCAAATGGAGCTTTTCTTGCTCTGGGTGAGGGCAGCACCTCCTGGGGGGTCTTGATGTCCTGAACTTCAGAGCCTTGGAGCTAGGACATCTGTCCTGGAAGCCCCTCAGGTCCTCAAAGTCGGCATGCCTGGAAACTCGTCCAACCCGTCTCCACCCACCAAAACCTGCTTTTCCTCCAGGGCCCTTCTCAGCAAATGGCCCCACTCAAGCCCTCGGCCTCCTCAGCCAGGAAGCTCCCTGCACCTTACTCCCTCCACTTTGCACGTGCACTCGCCAAGTCTCGCTCAATAATTCCTAAATGGGGTCCCATAGTTTCATTCTAACCTCCACCACTCTTCTTCAGGCATCCTCGTCTCTCACTTAACTTACTGCAACATTTCCTAGCTGGCCTCCCCACCCCTCCAGGCCACATCTCACTCTGAACTCTTTCTCACAGGGCAAATCTACCAGGGACACTCCCTTGTTTATAACCATCAGTAGCTCCCAGCTGCCCCCAGATAAAGCCCACCCTCCTGGGCAGCCCC
>RJWJ010047843.1:0-10820 GCA_004363605.1 Indri indri | reverse complement strand
GGCCCAAGAGAGCGGCTTCCACGGCTCTCCCACACCAGACCACTGGCACTCTATGTTCCCAGGCCCAGCAAAGGGCACGGAATGGCAATGAAAAGTCTCCAGAAAGACAGGCAGGGGTGGGCTTAAGGGGGAGGAGTTTTATAATAGTCACCCATCCATCTGTACATCATCCATCCATCCACTCGCCCACTCACCCACCCACCCACCCATCCATCCATCTGTTCATCCTTACATCCACGGATTTCTTCATCCATCATCCATCCTTCCATCCATCCATTTACCATCCATCCACCCACCCTCACATGGATCCATCCACCCACCCAACCATCCCTCAAGCCATTCGTAGGTGACCTACCAGACCAAGGTGGCTCCCGCAAGCTCACCCACCTACCCGATGGCAGTCCAAAGTGCCCAAATTTTGACAGGAGAAGAAGGGTGACCCTCCAAGTCTGTGCCCGGCGAATCCACCACCCATGTGGGCAGGGACAGGGGACAGGGGACGGGAGCTCGCTCGGGTGTATGAGGCCTCGGAACACGCGCCCTGTGGCCGCCACTTCCGGGGAGAGAGCACTCAACGTCTCCCTCCACGTGGAAAGGGACTGGGGCGTCTGTCTCTGCACGTATGAAACAGACAACCTCATCCTCCCCCTGCTGCAAAACACACCAGTAAGAGTGTGAGGGGAAGAGTAAGAACTGCAGGGAAAGCCGCCAGGCCCCGGAGCTGCTGGCCACGCCGGGCATCTGCGGGCCCCCAGCAGCCCCGAGCTTACAGCTGCCTCAGGTCACACAGGGAGGAAGTGACAGTGGCCAGTTTGAGACCAGGCAGTCCGATTCATGAGCTTTTACTCTTAATTCTCATGCTGTCCGAGTTACCAAACTCACCCAAGGAAAAGTCGGAAACCTGAATGTATCAATAACCGCCCAGTTATTAAGGTCTGTATCTCTCCCACAAAGAGCAGCCAACCAGATTGTCTTACAGGAGAATTAAACAGAACCTTCTATGAACACACAAGTCCTGTCTGTATTACTTAAAACTACTCTGGAGTTTGAAGACGATCAAATGCTTCCTATTTTATTTATTTATTTATATTTACTTTTTATTAGTAGAGGCTTTTTATGGAGCAGTTTTAGGCTCCCAGCAAAACTGAGAGGAAGGTGCAGAGGTTTCCCCACATACCCTCTGCCCAACCCATACCCAGTGTGCCCACGTAAAAAGATGATACAACCCCGCCACCCGTCCAGTGGCATGAGAACCAGGGGCTGGGAGGTTGCTGCCTGCGAATCTACACGCAGAAATCCTCAGTGAGACACTGGCAAATCAAGCCAATTCCGCACGGCCAAGGGCTACTGCAGGAACGCAGAACAGCTAACACTCAGAAATCCGGTAAGGAAGGGCAGGGCAGGCGCGCCCACAGCACGGAAAGGTGCGCCGCGACGCCGCGTGTTTCAGGAGCCGCGATGAGACAGGCACCAAGGGGCCGGGCCCCAGCGCCGGCCCGGGCTGAACCCAGCTGCAGCCTGGGAAGTCGCTCTCGGCTTCCTCACCTGCAAACACCCGCCGTGGGGGCCCAGTAGGGCTCCTGCCTCGGTGCCGTGAGGGCTAAATGAGCCGCATCCCACAACAGGCTCTGCCTAGCCAGGTTCGTGGTCGACACTCTTGTCGCAAGGTCAACACTCTCGTTGCCGACAGAACGGGGGCCGGAGAGGGCAGGAAGCTGTTTCCTTCCCCAGCTGGGCGCCCAGGGTCTAGAACAGCACCTGGCACATAGTAGGTGCCGTCGCCCTGCAGTGCAGCACCAGGGACACCTGGACCCTTCAGAACAAGCGGGGCCCCCACTGCCGGTGGGCACAGCCACTGGGCCAGGGCCAGGACCAGACGGACACGGGCCAGGGTGTGGACACTGCCAGTGGGGAGGTGGCTGATGCCAGGATGGGCTGGACCGGAAGCTGGAGGGCACAGGTGCTGACCATTTGGGGGTTCAGGTGCTCGCTGTTAGGGGGCGCAGTCATCAGTCAGCCACTCAGCAACCATACGCGCCCAGAGGCCTTGAGTTCTTGCCACATGAAGGCTGGCTCTGGGCCAGCGACAGCATCATTGCCCGGGAGCCCATGAGAATGCACAGTCTCAGCCTCGCCCTGAACCCCAGAATCATCCGCACTTTGACAAAACCTCCGCCTCTCCTGAGACGCTTCCTGAGAGGAAAGAGCACGCACATCTGGAGGCAGCCGCCCTGCTCAGAGGTGACCTGAGGCTGAGACGCACCACATCACACACGCAGGACGTCACACACGCACGAACCGCATCACACACACAGGACGTCACCCACACACAAACCGCATCACACACGCGGGACGTCGCTCACACACGAACCGCATCACACACGCGGGACGTCGCACACACACGAACCGCATCACACACGCGGGACGTCGCACTCGAACCACATCACATACATGATGCCACACACACGATGTCACACACACACAATGTCACACACACACGACGTCACACATGCACCACATCACGACTCCACTGCTTACAACTCCATTTTCAGAGGAGTCTGGGACGCTGTGTGCTGTGTCGCACATGCTGGGGGCATCTCGCTGCCCCTGTTGGGACGGGCCCACCCAGGCGCCCGGCCCCAGACCTGGCCAGCCGGCTGCAGTTGTGCCCAGGAGCCCAGACACAGTCCTCAGTCCTCTCGGGCCAGCCTCAGGCAGGCAGGAAGGCCGGGGGCAGGCAGGGCTCGCGTGGACACGGCCACGCATCCAGGTGGAGTCCAGCCTGGGGCCACACCTCGACGATCCCCACAGAACAGGCAGCATTGGGGTGCCAGTGACAGACCCCCAAGGGGACTCTGAAAGGAGTCACGCCACGCAGCCAAACAGGTTTTCTTTTCCCATCTGGGTGAAGGTTCGAAGAGACCATTGGCCACCGAGTGCCGACCAGTCTGGCAGAGTCCCTGATGAGCAGCGCCAACCCGGCGGCCGGCACAGGCGCCACCCCCACCCCCACCCCCGAGCCACCTTCCCTCGGTGCGCTGTCTTTTTGACAAACGCCTTGTCCAGAGACAGGGGAGGAAATGAAGGGTTTTGCTTTCCAAGTAGAGAATGTGAAGGCTCCTTCCAGGCCGGACCCGCCTGGCGAGCTCTGACCAGGGCAGGGACGACCGGGGAGGGTGAGCAGGCTGCACACAGAGCCAGCCGGAGTGGGCAGGGCCATCGCCACAAGGGCCCTGGCGCCAGGCTCACCTGGGTTGGCAGGGCCCCGGCAAGTCCTTCCAGCTTGCAGGGTGCCGGGTGGGGGGGAAGCGGCAGGTGGGGGCCCAAGGGTGTCCTTGCGGGTCAGGCTCCCTCCCCCGCCCCCCGCCAGCCTCTCTGTGCCTGTCCCAGCTGTGAGCAGGCCCTGGGGCCATGCTGGGGCAAACAGCAGATGGTCCCCCACCCCGGCCCACCACAGGACTAGCTGAGAATCAACCTCTAACCCTGAAAGAGCTGCGGCAGGAGGGACACGGAGCGGCCCCTGCAGCCCCACTCCCTTGCTTTCAACTCCATTTTCAGAGGAGTCTGAGGACACAGTGGCTGTCTCTACAGGGCGACCAGCAGACTGGCCTTGCTCCACGGCAAGTGTGCAAGAGAAACTGCACTTCTGAGATTCGCTGGCTTTTACAATGTTCCTCCAATGGCCATGCCCAGGCGCCCTTGCCCCCCACCGGGTGCCTCCTCCCTCCGGGGTGTCCCTACCCTGGCTGTCTGGTGAGCTTTCCCTGAACCAAAGCAGTGACATCCCAGGCAGGGCCCTCTGCTCTTTCTCTTCCGGCTCCTGGGCCCTTTTTCAAAGAGGCGGATGGAAGCCTCGGCCACAAGATTCTCAAGAGGCCAGTGGGCAGTGAGCCCACCATGCCCGACCCTACAGCTTCTGTGTGCGGGGGGCTGCCCCCCAACCCCGAGAGTCACGCTTTCCTGGGAACAGCACCCCACAGCTCCCAGGATCCCCAGCGGACTGACGGGTGCCCACTGCCACGCAGAGGAACGCGCAGGCGCTGCCTGCTCTGAGAAGCTCCTATGGGGACCTCAAACATCTCCGGAACTGGTGGCTCAGGACACGGTCAGGGCCCCGCGTGAGGTTAGGGGGCCGGCTGCTCTGACACCAGCACAGGCTGCTGTGCTCATGTTTGCTGCCAGTGCTGGTGACGTCTCCTGCGCTCCTTGTCCCTCTCTGCCTCGATGGCACCCAGCACACTTTTGGATGCCACGCGTCAGGGTCTGGAGGGTCGGTGGGCAGAGCGGAGTCAACGCCGACAGCCGTGCCCCGTCTCTCCCATGACTCATGCCTCTGCCCCGCCTGCCGGCTGTGCGTGAGAAAGAGGAATCCTGCCGGGGATGGCTCCCCGGGGCCTCGGCGCAGCGCTGTTGGCCTGGTCCCTCCAGGGAAGCGAGAACGTCATGCCCACTGGAAATGGACCTGTCACTCTCTCAACTTGGGCTTGGCTTCGTGGGCTCGGACCGAAGTGTCTGGAACAGCACCTGGTGGGGAGCGGTCGGCCTGGGAACCAGGGGCTGGCGCAAGCTTGCTGCGGGGCCCCGCCAGCTCCTCCTGCTCTATGCCCCGTCACTGCCTCAGAGGGACCACCCTATGCAGCCTCTCGGCACCCACCCCGGCCACCCACAGCTCCCGAGCCTGGCTCTGCTGTGGCAGCAAGGCCCCGCGTCCTGCCGGCCGACTCCTCACTACGCGAACCCAGCCTCGTGCAGTGGGACCTTCCTGGTTCTCCACGACGCGCGGATGTGTCTCGGGCCCCGGTTTCAGGGATACTGAGGGCCAGCAAGCCACAGGTAGCCAGGTAGCAAGAGGGACTTGACCTCTTCCTGGTGCCTGGGCCTCCAAATCCAGGAACTACTTCAGCCAGTGAGTTCCGACTTCTCCAGATGTCACCAAATTCAGCTTCCAAATAAAACCCACAGTGGAAGATGGTGGAATCAGCAATCGCCCTGCAGGGCCCTGTTTTAAGCTGGAGGTGCTGGAAGAAGCTTCAGAGACCATCCGGGCAGATGACATCATTTCAGAGACAGAGAGCCCAGGGCCATGGGAGGGGCGGGTGCCGAGTCTCCGGCAGAACTCAGTTCTGCTAAGCCCGGGCTGGAACCCCCCTCCGAGTGCCCGGCACCTGACACACGGGTCCAAACCCAGGGGCATGAACTCGTAAATGTTGTCAGACAGAACAAATGGATACCTAAAGAGTCAACTCCCCTGGCGACAGCAGCACCGTCAGCTGCAGAGAACACAGGGCAGGGCCGCCGGAGCCGGGCTCCGCTGGGTCCTGGCAGCGGGAGGTGAGGACACCAGGGCCTGCTCCCCAAACAGCGCACTGCACGGCTGTGGGGAGCCCGAGGCTGGGAGTGAGGCTGTTTCCTGGGAACAGCGTAAAAACGGGGCCACAAAACTGCTTGGAATAATGAACGGGTTCCGGCGGTGAACTCTATCCATCACTAGAGCCAGCTTCCGTTCCCAAAATTAGTCTTGAAAAAACAGGCAATTTTTCAAATTCCAAACTGTTAACAGAAATAACTCTACCTAAATCTATTGTATTGAGCAGTCTTTTTTTTAATGACTCAGGTAAAATAAGCTATTTTTGAAATGTTATGCTTATATTCACTGGTATTAAGAAGAATGTAAAAGCCTCACTAAGGGGTGGGAAGATTGTGCCATGATCTGGTGCCCAGGCCCCCAAGTCTCCGGGAACCCCAAGACCAGTAGCTGCGGGCGGGTGAGGCGCTTTCAGGCACACAGGACATCAGAGCGCTCAGCCCAGCAGCGGGGGCTGTTTAACCGTGACCTTGGCAACGTGGGCCCTTCCTTCCCAAGCTCTGGACTCGGTTACCTTTGGCCCATTTCAGGTTCCCAAACTGCACACGAGAATAAAACTGACGTCTGTTGAGAAACACATGATATTAAGAAACCAACCAGCGCATGCTCAGTGTCACAGACTTTGCCTGAATTGAGGTAAAAACAGCTCACAGATGCCTGTACGGTGACTAAAAATAATAGATTAGAGGGGAAAAAAATTTCGGAGGCAGGACGGGGTGCACGAGTGAACAACCCGCGATGGACGGTCGACTCGAGGCCAGGAAGGACGGGCTGTCCCAGGGGCTGCCTGGCAACAGCCCGTGTGGGTCCAAGGCTCAGGGCCCAGGGCAGGTGCGAGCGGCCGATGCAGGTGGGTCCCGGTCGACACAGCAGCACCGAACAAGTGAAACAGATGTGCCAGGTTCAATGGCAAGCAAGTGCTGAACTAGAGCGGGTCAATGGCTCGAGACTACTCCAGGAGCAAACTCCCAGGTGCAGCTTTGCCGTCCACAGCAGACAGGTGCACTGAAAACAGCTTCCCTGCACGGTCCGGTTCTCCCACACTCAGTGGCTTCCAATTCAGGCAGAAAGACATCTCGGCGAACGCCGCAGGCAAGCACTTGGGTCTCTCCAGGGACAGATGAAAGAAAGCATGACTGAGGCAGCAGGTACACCCAGAAGAGAGGGGTGTGGGACTCGATATTCCACTGGGAAACTGTGCGAGCCCCTGGCTTCCTGGCTCCCAGCTCCCAGAGCGAGGGTGACCTCTGCCCCTTGAATGTCCACGTTTTCTTATCTTGGGGCCTCCACATACCTTGCAGGACCCCCATCGCCCCCCCTGCTCACACGCCCTGTACATCTGTCAGGGAAGGACGTTCGATAGACTCATCTGCCCCTCTCTGGCTCACCCACAGCTGAGCACCTGGGAGCCCGCAGCCCCCAGGGACTGCACAGACAGAAACAGAAGCCAAGGCTGAAATGCAGACTGGCGCGAGGAAGAGGGGCCAGCCCCATGTTGAGTCTGAGACGAAGACACACAGGTGCTCCAGGCAGTCACGCCCAGGACCAGGGCGGTGAGGGGAGCTGGGGCCAGAGGGTGTTCACAAGCAAAGCTCTGCGTCTGCTGACGAAGATTCACCTCCAGGCGTCCACATCCTCTGGACAAGGTCAGGGTTACCTTGCTGATCTGAACAGCACCTGGAGCTGGTGTTTCCTCCGGAAAATGTGTTAAGAGATTTTCTCCCAGAAAAGGACGTCCGTCCGACTCTATCGGACAAACAGCTGCAGTTCCTGACATTTCATTTTTGAGATTCCAACGTCCAATGACATGATCCGCAAATCTAATAGGCTTCCTTTGCCTGGACGTGGTGGGCTGCGGAGCTGAGCAGGCCAGGCAGCGCGGCATGCACGGAGCCTCACCGGGCCACACACAACCTGCAGGTCGCCTGCTTTGCGGGTGAGAACGTACCGTGGCACCTGAGAACTGGAAGGAATAGAGTGCCTGGCTCTAGAGGGCACCTGCCCTGCCCAGGTAGGTATGGGCTCTTGCTGTGACAGTCCTGCAGAGAGCCGTGGTCGGTGTCTGGGACGCTACTGCCTGGGGGGCCAACGTGGCAGGTGGCCTGGCTGACCCCAGCCCAGAAGGCTCCGGGCTGTGTGACATCTCTTGGTTTCGCCTCCCTGGCCACGTGCAGAGGCCACCATGGGCCTTTGCCCCCAGGGTCAGGACGCTCCACCTCAACGAGGGTAAACCTCAAGAGTGTGTCCTCCACGCGGCTCCTTGATGGCACAGCCCTGCAGCAGGCGCCCTCCTGCCCGCTGCTCTCCTGGGGACCTCCGCAAAGGCACAGACTGGGAGCTCTTCTCTCCGCAAGCCTAGCACCCTCGAGGGCAGGTTGGGTGTCACGAGGCCGGTGTCTCCCTTGGCAACCATCTCCTCATCTATAAAATGGGCTGGTGCTACCTGCCCTGCAGGTGGAGGACACCTGGCTTGCAGTAGGCACTCACTCAGCGTGAAGAACTCTGTCGCAAACACAGTGCATTTCACCCCAGTCGTTAATGAGGGGGCTGCCGGCCTGCGAGGGACGGAACGTTGCTCCACGTCGCGTGTACGGAATCACTGGGATGTCAGGTGACTATTCCCTGCAGGTTAAATAATGCAAGTAATCACAGAGGAATAAATACAAGCAGAGTTTTCACTAAATGCAACCACTCAACAACAAATATCTACCACACACACAGTGTTCGTGGAGCTGTTCCAGACCCAGGAAACACAGGGATGGGCGGGGGAGACGCTGGGCTCTTAGAACGCAGCTGGCTGTGGCTTTGGTGCCTTTGGTATTTGTATAGTTGGGACACGTATACACACACACCACGTTACACATATGTATGCCCTCTATTTGTACATACATACCGTGTATACACATACCACACATAAATCCCTGGGCACACATACATACACACACACGTATACACACACTTCTTCTCTAAGAAGGGTCACCTCTGTCTCAGGTTTCTCCAAGTCATTATTTAATGAATTCAGGGTTGGGGTGGAGATTCCACACCCACACTGCTCCCGTCTAGCCCGCTGTGCAGAAATCTGTAAATTCAGGGATGGAACGACAGCCCCGTCAGACCTGGCGACTCCTCCAGACTTGACTTCTAAGGTCGCCTCCCCGACTGCTCTGCTGGCTGCAGGGCTGGCCACGGGCAGAGGGCCGGGCGGAGAAGGAGCCCCGAGCACTCGGGAGCCTGCAGCAGCCCTGGGAAGTGGGTGGCCGGGACGTGCCCAGGGAGGGCAGCAGGACTCTTCTGAAACCACGCTATGACCACTCACGTGTCGAAGAACATTTCCAGTGTCTTCCTGTCCAGCAGGATCGGCCACAATGTGAGTCACTGTGGGAATCGACATGCACATGTGACGCGCATGGCTGTGTCTCTCCCCAAATGCTCCCATGTATTTTTTTCACTGATTCCAACAATATTCCTGAGTTTGGGAGCCAGAAAAGAATACTTTCATTTGAAAGAAAGCAGAGCTAAGATCTGGAGAGCTTGAACGAGACTTTGGAGCTATTACCAAAGCTGAGCAGCAAATTAAAGTCCCCAAATGTCTGCCACAGTATTTCTGACTGGTCGGGGCTACTGCTCCTCAAGTGGGAACCATCTTCCCCAGACCAGACCATTTTTAATGCATTCAATTACCATTTGAACTCCATCCTAACATCCTAAGGTAATTTCTGTTGCCCAGACAGACCCCATGAATGTGCAAAGTGGGGTCAAAGTCCACACTCATGAGGAAATTCAGCCAGCTACTCTCAACCCTTGATCCAGAAATCCACATCCCCTTCTGGGTTCTCTTTAATCGAGCTTTGTCAATAAATAGCCGTGAAGCAGATGTCCCGTGCAGTTTTAAAGAACTCAGGTTGAAGCCACTTCAAAAGAAAATATTACCCTGCAATCAAATAAAAAGCATGAACGTAAGTAGGAGAAAATGTTGACAAAACCCGAAACGGAGGCAGAACTCTGAAAATAAGGTAGCGGACCTCGAGTCACGGTTAAGGTTCGCATCACGCTTAGGGAAAGTGCAAAATGATTAAGACCTTCCAACACCCTAACGAGAATTGCTGCAGGGAAGGCTGGCGTATAGAGATCCATATTCAGTGAACGACTGATTGGAGCCATGGTTACACCCCGGAAAAGTTTTATGACTTGTGAAAAAAAAACTTCAGTGAAAAGTGCCTTTAGAAACTGAGCTCCTCTAGTGTGAGTCTTAGAAGACTCGCTTTATATGATTTTCCCGAGGAAATACCCGTTTCACAAAGCAAAGTGTACGTGCGTGAGGCTTTCGTGGCAACCTGAAAGGAAGCGGTGGGTCACGAGATTGTTTTCCTTCTTGGTCGGTGCTGTTCAGACAGCACGACTCAGGCTCTGCGGCAACGACAAGTAAGCCCTAAACCTCGGTGGTGTGACGCAGCAGTCACTCATTAATACTCCTGCTTGTTCCTATCTGTGCAGTCACAAAGGGCCTCAGCTGGCAGAGCCTCGCTGGTCTGGCGGCTGCACCGCGAGGAACCTTCTCAGCGGAAGAGAGGCCGGAGTGCTGCCCTCCGCTTCCTCTCTCACTTCCCCCGAGTCCCCCTGGCTGCGCTGCGTCGGGTGGCCCTGCCTCACCCAGGGGCTCTGAGGAGTCTGCAGAAGAGATTCAGTTCTCAGGCACACCCCGAGTCTGCCTCAAGTGCCAAGGCAGGTGTTTTAAACAAAGGACACCTACACAAAGTATAGACGGCATTTGAGAAACCGATAATTTAATTACTCGGACTTCAGCCACATGCCAGGATTCGATTCCTGGAAGTGCACAGGGTGGCGGAATCATGGCTGGGACAGTCCAGGTATTGGGGGCAAAGTGTGGACAGCAAGACACTGAATGAGCCCATGGGAAACTTAGCTTATTAAAATCAGCAATAAGGGCAGAACTCTAAGAAAGAGGATGTAACGACATTTACACATCTTAGACTGGTAACAATGGGGTTACATCCGTGCGTTACGGAGACCCTGTGGCGGGGCAGAAGAGAGGGAAGGTGGGTTGACATCGGGCTGGGAGGTGCGCCTTCCGTGTCCTCACCCTCCTCCAAGGGATGGGCCCCTCAGGACGAGACAGTGTCAGTGTGACGTTCGTGTGAAAGCTCCTGGGGCACTGGTGGCTTCAGGAGCTCATGGTGGAAAAGCAAGCGTCAGAGTCACCGCACGATGTCCACGGCAGGGTGGGGGACCTGTGGCCTTCTAGGTCCTTAAGGGCGGCCTTTTGACAGAATCCAAATTTTACAGAACAAATCCTTTTGTTTTTATTAATACATTTTTGTTAGTCTTTTAGATTTTTATTTTTAAAATGAACATATTTAAAATACCAAAGAATAAAATAAGTTTCAACAAAATAGTCCTCCTAGATTGACCGGCACAATTAGAACATTAGTAAGCC
>RJWJ010047842.1:0-10814 GCA_004363605.1 Indri indri | reverse complement strand
TTTATTTAGGAATTTTCCATTGACTTTTATATTTTAGATTGCTATTTGATTTCCAGTTTTTCTCTCAAACTGTGTCTGGCTTTGGTATCAGGGCTACACTTGCCTTCAATGATTCTGGAAAGCCGCCAGTTCTTCTCTATGTTTGAAAGAGTTGTAATATTGGAAGATTTGGCACAAGTTGTCTGTAGAATTATCTAGGTATTGTAACTTTGTTAGAGGTTACTTCCTTTTCAATTCCCTTACTATTATTGGCCTATATAGATTTTATTTTACTCTGTCTATATACTAGGACATCTTTCATTTTATCCAGATTTTCAAATCTATTGGAATGCAGTCGTAAGGAGTGTGATTACGTCTTTTTCTCATTCATATCATTATTATTATTTTCCACTTTTTTCAGAAAGTTTTCCAGTGGTTAGTCCAATTTATTTGTCTTTTTAAAATTTTTTTTAATTTTTAATTATTATGGGTATATAATAGTTATATATATTTATAAGGTACATGAGATGTTTTGCTACAGGCATGTGATGTGTATTAATAAAATCAGGGTAACTGGGATATCCATCATTTCAGGCATTTATCATTTCTTTTGTCTTTTTGAAGAACAACTCTTTGGTTTCCTTCTTCAAGTTTAAGTTTTTTTAATCTCATAAAATTCTGCTTTTACATATATTACATGTTTGCTTCTGCTTTTCCAATTTATATATATTTTTAATTTATTGAGCTGAAAGTCTAGGTCATACAGTATGTCTATTATAATCTAAGAAATGTATTATAAGATTACAAATTTCCCTTTGAATACTATTTTGGCTGCATCTCATGGGTCTTAATGAGAGTCATTTTTATTTTTTGTAATTGGTATGTTGATTTCTTCACATCAGTTATTTTTTAGAAGAAGGTTGCTTTTAAGTTTTCAAGTGATTGGATGGGGCATTCTATCACATTATTATTAATATATATTTCCATTACATTGTGGTCACAGAATGTGAATTCTGTGATTCAGAATTGCAAGATCCATGTTGCCTTTGGGACACAGTATTAGTGAAGAGTTTTTGTGACTGTCTCATCATGTTTGAAAGAATGTATATTATCCATTTTTGAGAAAAATATACTTCCATATAAGTTAAATTACGCAAATTTTTAATATATCATTTCCTTTTTTGTTTTCTTGATATGTAAATTATGAGATGTGTGCTAAAATCTTTCACAATGACTTTTAATTTATGAAATTCACCTTAAGTTTGAAGCCATTTTTACTTTTTATATTTCAAAGTTATGCTATGAAGTTAATAGATGTTAATAGCTATTCATCTATTCTTGATAGAGTTTTAACTCATCAATATAAATATGATTTTCATTTTAATTTTCTCTAGCATTCTATGTTTATATCTGTTTTCTTCATTTTATATTTGCCTGACACTTTTTTTGTACCTTTCAAATATTCCATATCATATTTTAGAAGCATCTGTTGTAAATATCACATATTTGCAGAGTTTTTTTGCCCTTTCACATTTAACGTATTTTTAACTACCTCAGACTTCTTGTATTTTATTCTTTAGAAATTTGGGATTTTTTTCTTGTGCAGTTTTTCAATGGAATGGGTTTTCTTTGTTCCATTTTTTAAAGTGATTTGTAGATTTTGTTGATAGACAATTTTCTATGGACCTCACACATTTATGCAAATCTTCTGAGCAAGGACAAGCCCTTGTTCCAAGCTATCTTTTCAAGGAGGTTTATATACTGAACAGCCTAAGAAGATTGAGCTAGAATCTCCCTCCAGAGCAAAGGTAAGCGTGATTGCCATCTTAGAAGGAAGGATAATGTTTTCCTTGTGAACAAAATGTAGGCCTATTTACTCCCAATCATAAAAGATTGGGTTCTCCAAGCTCATGATTCCTTGTCTATAATGCAATCCATTGTGTGTGCCCCTGCAGTATGTCATCTGGTCCTCTTTGTGTCATTGCTACAAATTGGAGTTCAAGTAACCAGTGCAAATATGCAGATGTTTATTCTACTTGCTGTGAGTAATACAGTCCTTTGTCTCTGACCAATGAGTTTTGTGTCTCCTACCAGCCTCCATGAAACTGTAGCAGGCTAATTTGTTAGCTTGAAAGTAGGGTAACATCTCAGCTCCTTCACAGTTCTTGACAGCTCATACACACAGTTTCTAATACCTTGTTGCAATACTCCTCAACATGAGGTCTGTGGACCGTGGAAGCATATTTGTGACTAAATGAGGACATCTTGGGCATACTGTCTTGACGTGGAATGCCCATTAGCACCACCAGATCTTCTTGGGCTGGTATCAGATGGACTACAAGAGTATGCGAGAATTCAAAACTGTGAATTGTCAGGAGTGGGAAAATTCAGAAATCTTAAGATGGAAATGGCATTTGAGTGGGCAAGGTAAGACGCAGCAATTCTACATAAGAAGTTGCATAAATAATTAGAGCAGCAATGGCCACTGTGGCACAATAAGAGCCTTGAGCCTGGACACCTCGAAGTCTCTACATCCTCCAAGATAACCAGGAATCAGAGGGCTCTGGAAGAGGGCAGGGGCTCAAGTCCAACCCTAGTTTGGTTTCTAGTCTTAGCCATGGGCATAGTAGCTGATTTGGACCTGAATGTCAATGCTGTAATCCAGGACTTCTTTGTGAAAGCTGCTATGGCTGAAAAGGTCTATGGTTATATTCACAAGCTAATAGTAACTTTTCATTTAATCAGAGAGCCACCAGTGTGTTAAGGGCATCCTGGGTCCTTCTTAGTGTAGAAAATGAAGCAGATAGTAATTGGAGAACAGAAATATAACGGTCTGGGTCTGAGTAAGAAAAAAAGGAAGCCCCTAAGTTACTGGTGAAAAGCCATCTCTGCAATTGTCCATATGCACACATCAAGGGTTCCAGAAAGAAAATTGCCTGGACCAGCAAATACCAGACTCACTTTCTTTCTCCAGAGATAGGTGGCCTCCCAGGGTGCCTGCTGTAGCACCAAACCCAGGGGAGATGGGGAGTGTTAGGGGGAGATGCCTGACATCCAGCTCCTGCTGATGCTGAGGGAGGCTATCACTACTTGGAGCTCATGAAAAGGCAGTGCCTAGCAGGGACTAGTACCAGGGTTAGAGCACCAGTAGGGCTGAGCATTCTACAGCTCAGTGTCATGGCAGGTTTCCATGATGATGGGTCCTAAGGCTCTAAAACATGTATCCTACACGTGAGAGGCTCTCCATCTTTGCCTTTTCTGTTCCCTGTACTTATACAGCTACCTGTGCAGGTACTAGACAGCCCTGCTGGTTTCTAAGCCTACTAGATCACAGGAGAGGAAGATGAAAGACAAGGATTGCAGCAATTGAACAGATCAAATTATTAGGAATGAAATGGACCTCTCTCCTGCTGTCCCTGGAGGTAAATGTCTGAAGCTCTTCTCACTGAACTTGCTTGCTGTTTACTCTGAGATGTATGAACACAAGTGTCTAAAACCTTTGGCTTTGGAATGATTGACCTAAACTTGGCTTTGGCCACTTTGGGCTAAAGAATACGGATTAGGCAATCACACTGAATTGCAAGTGCTGATTGTTAGAAATGGCAGCCATGAAAATGAAGGGGTACATTGGGGCAGTACATCAACTGTAATTATTACTTTTTTTTTCATTACTGTAGCCATCACTATTGGATCTGTGGGGCTGGACCTCATTGCCTGTCTGAGGAAATGGTGGACCCTGCAGCCAGATGCAACAACTCCCCCAAATTTTGAAGTTACTTTTCCTCTAAGGAGATTTGGAAAAATCGTCTCTCATTTCAGCCTTGCCACAAGAGGGATAAAAGCAGAAATGATGAGGTGGGGTAGTGACTTACCCAAACTCTGGGGAGACAGGAGAAGGCACCTGCAATGTAAACTATTAATGCTAAGCCAAAGTCTCCCTGCTGTATTCAAAGTTCCAAATGTTTGGATTCATGTATCTATAAAGTGTTTTTAAGCTTGAATGTATTTCAGAACAGAAAGAAGACATTTGTCAAAGAGAACTCGTAACCATGATGGAAAATGAGCTGAAAAAAATTGCAAAGAAATTAATCACAAATCAAAGGTACAAATTTTCTCATGTTTTCCCCCAGTTGTGTTTAACTGTTTGGGTTTGATTTGCAGGAGAACAGGATTGTCTCTGCTTCTAATGGAGTTATGTTTCATATTTTTCTCATTTGATATGATCTTGGGGAAAAAACATATATATCCCTTAAGAGAGACAAACAATTCACGTCATGAAAATGGGCTGCATAAAACTGTGATAAATAAATATTCAAGGGCATAAATATGTAGTAACACATTGCGGCTAAAAATCAAATATGTGGTAGGATTTCCCTAGGGATAGAAACAGGCTGTATCAAAAGCAATTTACCCTTTCCTAAAGGCCTCAAATGTCCCACATTCTCAATTCACGCATCCTGCCTTCTGGACCACTTTTGACATTAAGAATTGGTAATATTTTCATGTGTTCTTATTTTCAAATCATGGTGTCACTTCTAGGCAGCTAGGGTACAAATTCATATCTCTTAGGGTAACAGCTATTGCCTCACTTTCTCTAAATGCCCAAGATGGTAATTTACATCTTTCTTCTCAGGATGTACAGAATAGATTTTCATCTTCCACTCCAAATGAAGTTTTATCTTTCTTTCCACAGTGACAATTGGAAGGAAGCTAAGATCACTTTGCTTTTCATGTTTTCCTCAAACATAAATCTTGTCAATGGCTTTTAAAATACAACTCACACAACAAAACAATTCTTTTGCCATAACTCTGTGTTATAAGCTCCAAAATCTTTCCATCAGACACCAGCTTCTAAGAAATTGCAGTTTAGGTGAGGGTTGTGGGTAAACAAGGGCACAAGAGCCAAGATCTTTGTACCATTAAGGCAGAGGACTTTGGTGAAAAATGGTGAAATTAACTAGTACATGAGATTGTCACCTGGTCATATGCAACAAAATATTAGGTTATCTTTTAACAGCATTCCTTCCTCCCCCTGGAAATTCGGAAGAAAAGGAAAATTAGGTCAATTTTTGAAGGTTAGTATGTAATATAATGAAACGAGGTTAGTATGTAATAGAATGAAACTAAAAAACCAAAATTATATTGTAATAACCCAAGAGAGTAATGGGATCATAATAACAATAACAATAACAATAATGATGATGACGACAGCAGCTAACCCCTATATGGCACTGCGTTAAGGGTCTCACATACAAATAACCGTGTTCCAATCCTATAACATTTGAGCCAGGCATTCATTTGAACTTCATTGCTGAGTGGACAAGGCAAACACGGCAGACATGTAACCACCTCAGTTGGCTGGAGTCTTGGAAGCTTAGGTTTCAGGGCGGGAGCCAGAATATCAGAGGAAAGGATGAACGTTCAACAAAATCCTACTGAGGTCCCCAGCTCAGGGGTGCGTGTGGGTAGGGGGGGTGATAAGCTGATAGGAAAGTGATCTGGAAATCAGGAAAAAGTTCACCCCTTGAAGATATTAAGAAAATGCATCCCACTTTACCTATTTGAAGAACATAATACCTATGGTTTGAACCTAAATATAGTCTGCTTAGTCTCTGTGCTATTATTCTGGGGAGAACTTGAATACCTGTGATGGCCAGGTGACAATCTCATGTACTAGTGAATTTTACCGTCTTTAAATTCAGAGAGCCATAGGTTCTGCTAGTTCTACTACAACCCTTAACTGTTACTAGCTGATCTTGGACAAGCTACTTAACTTTCTATGCCTAAGTTTTCTCACCTATAATAAAGATAATAATAGAATTTACCGTATAAGGCTGAACTGAAAATAAAATGGAATAGCGTGTGTGAATTTCTGAAAACAGTGTCTGCCCCACCACATATAATAAATATTATCTATTATTCTACCAGGGCTCTTTTTCAGTTTTGTGAAAATAACTAGATGTTTGAGAAACATTAAATTACTAGTTCTTTAACTAAAATTTTCTCGAAGCTACAAAATACAGAATTAAATGAACATAAAACTATTTTTGAAAAACTAATCATAGAGATTTGGACTCAGACCTCCCTTTGTTTTTTTTTTTTTTTTCTTTAATTGGATCTCAGATTTAGAGTTGAATTAATCATTTTTCTCAGATTATGGCCTACTAAGACCTTACTAGGTCCCTCTTTTGTCCCATTTAATTTTTTATTTTTCCTCTTTGTTTTTCATCCCTATTCTCCTTCCTTCCCAGGCTAGCCAACACACACGCAAACACTTGTGCCTACTCTGTTTGTATATAGTCTTTTATATATATGTGTGTGTATATATGTATATATGTATGTGTTTGTGCATGTGTGTGTATGCATATATATATATCAATGTGGGTTTGAAAGCATACACTGAGTTATTTATGTATACATGGTTCTTAATTTACATAAATAATATTATATTACAGATCTTAGTAAGTCACATATATTTTACTCAACACTGTGCTTATAAAATCTATTCGTTTCTGTGTATACATGACTGTTGTATGGTATTCTGTGCCTCCACATTGTACACATCCATTCACCTGGAAACAGTCACCTGAGTACCCAAGTAGCCTTCAATGTCCTGCTACTACCAATTTAGCTGCAATTAATACACTGGTTCATGTTCTCTAGTGGAGCTGTAAATGAGTGCTCCCTAGAAGAGGGATTCCTAGGAAAGGAAAAATCAAAACCAATTTGCACTAATATGGCTAGATTGCTTTCTAGAATGATTGTGCCATTTCCCCTCACCTTCACTAACCTTGCCATTACCCAAACATTTCTCATTTTTGCCCCCTAACTGTAAAGAGGTTTTACATTGTTCCTTTATTCCAGATTTTTCTGACCGCTAGTGAAGCCGAGTTTCTGTTATGTACTTATCTGCCATTTCTATGGAGTCCTTATTCACATTCGCATTCTTTACTCAACTTTTTGTAAGATTTCCTCTCTATCTCTGGTGGATTTACAGGCTTTGCTTGTCTATTTAAAATAATAGTTTCAAATTAGATTTAGATTTTGCAAATATTTTTCCCTAGCTTGTTATCCATATGTTACATATATTGTTACCATTAATCAGAAGATTTTATTTTTATGTAGCCAAACCATCTATTATTTTTTTCTTTTGGTTTATGTTTTGAGGTTATTGTTTAAGCAGTACTCACTCCACCTACAGCCAAAGTCACACAAAAATTCTTCCACATTTTCTTCCGTTAGCTTTTTCAAGATGAACGAAGCCAGACACTTGTTAAAGTGGCAGGTACAGGTTTTAGTCTATAATACTATTGCAATAAGGAAGAAGGTTCCTAATGTGAACTGAACTCAATTTTGACAAAACAAAAGGTTGGAGATTTGGGGGTGCTAAGGGAAACGCACTGAGGGGTATGAAGGAGAATCAGTCCATTTGACTATGCCAGCTGGATTTGTTAATTGGTGCTTATCTAAAGGAGAAGCAAACTTCTCTTGTTTTTATGACAGGAAGCAGTGGAGCAACTTGAGGCTCGGCATCTGTCTTAGTCTGCTTTGCAATGCTGAAACTGACTACCTGAGACTGAGTAATTTATAAAGAATAAACATTTATTCTTTCACAGTTCTAGAGGCTGGGAAGTCCAAGATCAAGGCATCAGCATCGGGTGTGTGCCTTCTTACCGCATCCTCAACACGGCAGAAGGCAGAAAGGCAACAGAGGAACTCTGTGTCTTAACGTGGCAGGGGATCAGAAAAGAGTGAACCCACTACCACAAACCATTTTATAAAACCATGAATCCATCCATGAGGGTGGAGCCTTGATAAACTAAACACTTCCCAAAAGGCTTCACCTCCTAACACATTGCATTAGGGATTAAGTTTCCAGCACATGAATTTTGGAGAGGACAAAAACATTCACACCACAGCAACACTCATCAAAGTTAGGCTCTTATTTATCCTCCCATAGGGCTTGGGAGAGAGAGTTAGAGTTTCTCTTTGAAAGTTGTGTTTTAAAGAGAGATGGCTCTCAGATCCACAAGGAAACAGTTTGAGGTGATAATTTTACATCTCAAAGGGCATAAAAAGGATTTATAATTGCAAGCTTTTCTAAATTAACTGCTTTTAAGAGGGAGTTCAGGGGCTGTATTACTCAGGGTTCTCTGGGAAAACAAAACCAACAAGATTGCCCAGAAAAAAAATAATGTTTCATCTCAAGTAGTCAGTCAGGAAAGGTTTCCTCATATTTGTATGGGGGTCAGCCTTTTTGTTTTATTTAGGTCTTCAACTGATTGAATGAGGTCCACCCTCATTAGGGAAGGCAATCTTCTTTACTTAGTCTACTGATTTAAATGTTAATCTCATCCAAAAATATCCTCACAAATATACTCAGAATAATGTTTGATCAAATATCTGGGCACCCTATGGCCCAATCAATTTGACATGTAAAATTAAGTATCACAGGGGCCTATCTGCCTATCACTAGGTTTTGGCCGGAACAAAAAGTAAATTCTCAGTGGTGTTGCACTTTCTCAAACAGGATTTTAAGAAAGGGCTGAGGTCATCCTAGGGACACTGTCTTGCCACTAGAAGCCCTGCTAGAGTTTGATGGCCTTTTAGTTCAGAAGTTTGGATGGAGTCGTTATGTTTAAACCGTTTTGCAGTTCTCAAGCCTTAGAGTTTACATTTTTGATTAATCCATCTGGAATTTATTTTTGTATATCTTAAAATGTAACTATACAACAGAGACACAGAGAGGAAGTCCCACTTTACATGGTTCCAATATACATGATATTCCATTAATATGGTTTTGTTAAATAACACCAGTCCCCAACAACACAGTTTGAGTTTCAATTACCATGGCATATTAAGTATGAGTAATTGCATGAAGTGCAAACTTCACTGCTAGCTTTTCAGTTCATAAATCATGGTGTAAATAACAGATAGGTAGTTCAGTGACCATTCACGTCGCTCCTTCAAGGTTTCTCTGTGATTGGTCACTGCGCATCTGCTACTCAGTTCCCACACAGACAGCAAAGTGTGCAGTTTGTTGCCTTCTTGTTTCCCAATGATAAATTCATGCAATAATTTACAAAATGGGCAATCAAAAGAGGGAATTAGGCAATAAAGATAAAAGTGCAGCAAAGAAATGAAAAGTGATAATGCTGGAAGTAAAATTCAAATTGAACATAAATGGAGTTATAGAAAAAAAATCACTTACCATGAGAATATTGACACTCCCACTGTTCCAGAGACTAGATATGTAGCCAGAGGAAGTTAATGAAGGTGAATTTATGGGCATAAATGAGGCAAGTGTTTGTGATGTCCTCAAGGAAGTGAGGCTAACAAAAACTTCACATTAAACAAATGTGCAAAGCTTATTTCACAACATTGAAAGTGCAAAAGGTAAACTGTGGAGAGCTGATTCCAACTTTTAAAAAAGTATAATAATTTGCTAAGGCAGAGAGAAGATGCTTGCTTCATATCGTAATTTATACAATAAGACAAGCCTGGCTACTATAACTCTTACAGGTTTTTTTTCCACAAAGAAAACACTTCAATTCTCAATTTTTTAATGTTTTAAATTAGTATACTAAGTAAATATTAATTTTCCTTTTTAAAATTTTTCAATACATTTCTATGTGACAGCAAGAATGTTTAATGTCTTAAAAGGAATTTTTAAAGGTCACAAAACAATCATTTTTTCCCCAATGATTACTAAAAACACTTTGCACAGTTTCATTTTTATGGTCCCACACTACTATGGAAAGCAAAAACTTACTCTGTGTGTTTGTGTGTGCGTATGTGTGTCTGTTTGTATAATATATATACATGTATTCTTTCAGCTAACAAATCACATTATTCAAGTCTTTGCTGATATTTTTGTCTGCTTGATCTGTCAATTTCTCAGAAAAGCATATTAAAATTTTGAATTGAAATTTTTGTTTTATCTTTTTCTTCCCATCATTCTGGCAGTTATTACTCTATATTCTCCAAGACTATATTGTTGGTAATTGTTCTATGTTATTGATCTACTTCTTCTTTTTATTAATATAAAATACCCTTTTTTGTCTCTTGTGCTTCTTTTCTCTTTATAGTCTATTTTTTTAATAATGTTAAATTTTTACCAAATTTATTTTTCTCTTTGATGAGGTACTTTTGCCAAGAGTATTTTCAAATAGGGTCTTCAATTTGTTGAAAGATTATTTAAATAAATTGCTTAAAAGCTTGTTCACAGTCAGTTACAGATTGAACTCCTTGGTCTACTACTTTCCCCTGTCCTCACTACTGCACTTGACTAGTAAAAAAAATTTTAGAAAGTAAAAAAATTTTAAAAAATTGTAAAAATTAAAAAAAATTGTAAAAATTGCTTAAAAGCATTTAAGCATCATGAAAATGATAGTTTTGCTAGATGTAAAATGCTAAGTTCAATATATTTTATAGCAATTTGGAAATATAATCAGTAAACAGAGTTGCTGTTGAGAAGTTTATTGGAAATCTGATGCCTTTATAGTTGATTAACTGTTCTGGAAATTTTTAGAATTATCTCTGTCATTGTTGTGCTGAAATTTCATCATAGTTTTGTATGTGTCTATCCTAGTTGATATATTATCAGCCCTTTAAATTTGAAGTCTTATATTTTTCTTCAATTCTGGAAAATTCAATAGTTAATTTTTTATTTTCTCTTTTTCTGGGCCAGATGTTGGGCTTTTTTTTTAATTTTTTTTTTTTTTGAGACAGAGTCTCGCTTTGTCGCCCGGGCTAGAGTGAGTGCCATGGCATCAGCCTAGCTCACAGCAACCTCAAACTCCTGGGCTCAAGCAATCCTTCTGCCTCAGCCTCCT
>RJWJ010047841.1:0-10820 GCA_004363605.1 Indri indri | reverse complement strand
GATATCTCATTGTGGTTTTGATTTGCATTTCCCTGATGATTAGAGATGTTGAGCATTTTTTCATATGTTTTTTGGCCATTATTCTGTCTTCTTTTGAAAAGTTTCTGTTCATGTCCTTTGCCCACTTTTTGATAGAGTTGTTTGATTTTTTCTTGTTGATTTACCTGAGTTCTAAGTAGATTCTCATTATCAGCCCTTTATCGGATTTGTAGCAAGCAAAAATTTTCTCCCATTCTGTAAGTTGTCTGTTTGCTCTTGTGACAGTTTCTTTGGCTATGCAGAAGGTTTTTTAATTTGATCGGGTCCCATTTATTTATTTTGGTTGTTGCTGTGATTGCCTTTGGGGTCTTCTTCATAAATTCTTTGCCTAGACCAATGTCTAGAAGAGTATTTCCAACATCTTCCTCTAGAATTCTAATAGTTTCACTCCTGAGGTTTTAGTCTGTTACCCAGCGTGAGTTGATTTCTGTGAGAGGTGAAAGGTGTGGATCCTGGTTCAGTCTTCTACATGTGGCTATCCCGTTTTCCCAGCACCATTTATTGAATAAGGATTCTTTTCCCCAGTGTATGTTTTTGTCTGCTTTGTCAAAGATTAGATTGCTATATGAAGATGGTTTTATATCTGGGTTCTCAGTTCTGTTCCACTGGTCAATGGCTCTATTTTTGTGCCAGTACCAAGCTGTTTTGATTACTACGACCTTATAATAAAGTTTGAAGTCTGGTAAGTTGATACCTCCCATTTTGTTTTTATTGCCTAGAATTGTTTTTGCTATGCAGGGTTTTCTCTGGTTCCATACGAAGCATAGAATTAATTTTTCTACTTCTGTGAAGAATGATGTTGGTATTTTAATAGGGATTGTGTTAATCTGTAGATCACTTTGAAAGTAAATATTTTGTGTAACACTTTTGTAACTATGTTCATAGTGAAATAAACTCTAAATACTTTTACTTTTTGTTGATTATATACTATAAAAATCTAGATTACACTAACCTCATAGAATGAGTTAATCAATTTGTATTTTTTAATGAAGAAAAACATATAATATATTTTCACACCTAAAAGTTTTGGTAATAACTTTTAGTAAAGAAGAAATGGAAAAGAATAGCCTGATTTTCATTAAGGCTATATTCCAAAACCTACAGTAATGATTATACTTAACAGAGAAAATCTTGATGCATTTTCTTTAAGTTGGGAAAAAATACATGTGCCTTGGATCTTCATAACTAATTAACATCATTCTGAAGGTCTTGGCATATCTCATCTTAAATAGAACACTTGATTCTGAAACATGGACTGACATACATCAAAAACAAAAAAACCAATAAGTATATTTAGTGAAAGGGAAAAAATAATACAGAAAAAATGACTAGAAAAATAAGCAAAATCATTGATAATGACAGATATGAGATCACCTTATATGAAAAAAAACAATATAATTTTACAACAATAGCCAACTTAAAAAATGTAATACAAATAAGATATCATTCCTAACTACAGCAAAGCCTATGAAGGATCTAGGAATTGACTACTCTTTAAAAAGACTACCACAAACACAATTTAAGCATTAATAAAAGATAGACCGAATAATGTACATGTTCTTATACAGAAAGAAAATTTTAGGACGATATGAAGTTTTTTCAAATTAATAGAAAAATATAAATGCAATACAAATTAAAATTCCAAGTACAACTTTTTTTTTAAGAACATGGTAAACTTATTCTGAAGTAAAGATTTGAAACTTGGGAAGGGGGACGAGGGGATGGGTAAATTCGCATCTAATGGGTGCGGTGTGCACACTATCTGGGGGATGGGCAAGCTCATAGCTCTGACTCTGGTGGTCTGAAAGGCAATATGTAACCTAAACGTTTGTACTCCTGTAATATTCTGAAATAAAAAAAAATTAATTTTCAAGTGAAATATGTTTGAATAAATATTAATAAAAATATAAGGTTGAGACCAGAAAAAAAAAGATTTGTAATTAATGAATACATTTCTGAGAAAGAATAATAAAGGAGATTAGTTTTCCCCAAAAATATTAGCATTTACTATAGTGCTTTTGTAATGAAAACATTGTAGTATTGGAAAATAAAGGGGCAAATATAACAAGGTAAAAGGATGGAAATCCACAAAACAAATATTTATCATATATATGCATCATGACAAATGAGTTCCATTCATCAACAAGGAGGGGCAGGTGGTATCATAAACATTTTTTAATATCTGGCTCCTTGGCTGGGCACTGTGGCTCACGCCTGTAGTCCTAGCACTCTGGGAGGCTGAGGCAGGTGGATTGCTCAAGGTCAGGAGTTTGAGACCAGCCTGAGCAAGAGCAAGACCCCATCTCTATTAAAAACAGAAAGAAATTATCTGGACAACTAAAAATATATATATAGAAAAAATTAGCCGGGCATGGTGGCACATGCCTATAGTCCCAGCTACTCGGGAGGCTGAGGCGGGAGGATTGCTTGAGCCCAGGAGTTTGAGGTTGCTGTGAGCTAGGATGATGCCACGGCACTCTAGCCAGGGCAACAGAGCCAGACTCTGTCTCAAAAAAAAACTGGCTCCTTGTTTAATAGCATATAAATACTAAGCACAATAAGGACATAAATATAAAAAGTAGAATATATATAGGTAGTAGAAAACATTGAAAAATTAAATATTTTAGAAAAAATATTTTGAAAATATTAGAACAATATCTTTGTGGATAGTGTCACATAAAGAATTATTAAGTGGGCTCTCAGCATAAACTATAAGGAGAGACAGAAAGAGACAGTTGGAGGCACAAGAAAGACGAAGACAGAGAAAGAAGGTGAGATGTGAGGAGGGGCAAGGGAGGGAGATTTGTTTATATCAAAAGAAAGGATTTCTGTTCAATAAAGAAATCCTTGAATAAGTTAGTGGACAGATGACAGCGTATGTCGTGTGTACAGTTGACAGAAGAGATGAAGAATTTTTTCAAATCAACATAAAAATGGCATGTCAATAGAATAATTGGGCAAAATATAAAAATGTATGAAGAGGCAATTTATATAAGAGGAAATCCAAATAGCTAACATGTCAGTAAAACATTAAATCTTATTAACAATAAGAAAAATGTAAATTAAGACAACAATAAAATATCACTTTGCATTAGCAAGCTTGATACTCGCTACAGTTGGCAATGATGTGTGGCTACTGGAGCTCTCCTACACTGGCAGTGGGAATGTAGGCTGATGCATTCATTAGACAATGAAAGGAAGCACTCTTGAACTAAATATACACAGGAACAGAAATCCAGTGATTTTACTGCTGAATATAAACCTTACAGAAATGTGCACCACTGCATTCCAACCTGAAGGATCACATGAGAGCCTGACTATAAAATAAATAAGTAAACCTCATAAAAATTATCTCATATATATAATATGTATATAATATACATAATATACACACAGGGACAAGTTTGAGGATGTTTATCACAGTGTTATCAGTGGTAGCACCCATTTGGAGGGGACACCTATCTATCCATCATCAGGAGAGTGAATGTGTAAAATATAGTGGATACAGACAGAGTCCTGTGCACAAGTTAGGAGTAATAGAATACATGTACTTTATAGCAACATAGAAAAATAAAATTATTTGATAAAGATAACATTTATATTACGAATATTACGAATATTATATAATATTATATAATATATTACGAATATTATCAACAGTACTGGGAAAGACCAGAAAGGGTTAGTAAGAGTCCATGAAACTAAATAGACATTGTTTATTAATGTAATGCCAAAGATGCTTAATTTGGAAAGATAATTGCGTATCTATAAATCTCTTAGGTCTTGAATAGGCAAAGAGCGTTCTCTGTAAAAGAGAAATGTTTAACATTTGTTAGAGTGCCTTTTATCTGCTAGTGACAGAGCCCAACTCAAACAAGCTTTAAAGTCAACAACAAGAGAATAGGTGAGATATTTACTGCCATATCTTACAAATTAAAGGATGCGATCGATCTCACTCTCAACTGAATCTATAATCTCAAACAGTCTCAGGAATTCAGAGTCTGTTTTCATATTCTTTCTTTCTCTTTTTCAGTTTCTTATCACAGCTTCTCTAATTGCATTTACCTTTCTCTCTAGCTTTGCTATATGGTTAGCATCTGTGGTTGCTAACACCCTGAGCTTACATACAATAAAAGTCAGAAAAGAAAACTATGTCTCTACTTCAAGTTGAGGAAATTCCAGAGAACTCTGAGCAGCCAAGCCAGGGTCCCATGCCCAACTTTGCAGCCACAGAGAGTGGGATTTTTAGGCATAGTAGGAAAACATGGAGTGATGAGGAGTGAAAGCAAATCTTCAATAAAAGCCTAGGGCCTTGTTACGAAAAGATGGAAAGACAAGTATAAAATTAAATAATTCAAATATAAAATAATTCAAGCTTAAAGCTGTTGAAACTTTAAATTATTCTGAGCCTTGATAGGAATGTGGCTATGCAACCCAAGTCATGCAGTATGCAGCTGTAACTTCTGACTTTTTCCCCCCCTATAAATTAAGACCAAATGGCCCCAGAGATAAGAACCCCTAGGATCACTACCCCTTCCTATAAAGTAATAAAGTCATCTTCCTTGGAATGTAGCAATCTGCAACCCATCAAATCACTGTGGCTTATGCGCTGATATTGTATGGAAAATGTAATCCTGCTAAAATTTTTCTATAAGTGAAACTTTTAATGTCTCCACTTTGAATGCTGATCCCATTCGTTTGGAGTTGGTGTTTCTAGGTGGCCATCCTCAAGCTTTGCACTCCATTAAATTTTATACTTAATCATATTTTCTGAATCTCATTATTTAAGGTTGGCATTTTGGCAATCCATATACGACCTGAAACAGACTTCCAGTGATCCCTGTCACTTTGCCAACAGCCGTAGCCCTGGTACAAGCTGGAATGACTTTCTTTCATCCGACCTCACTAGAGTCAGTGGGGGTCTCTAGCAAGACCCCTTTTGGGTTTGACTCCTCCCAGGCTTAGTTGGGAATTCAGACTTTATTTGAGCTACACACATTCTTACCTTGATGGGGTTGGAATTGAAGGGCTCCTGCAAGGTAGGAGTTTCGTTTGTTGTTCTCTAGAGATTCTGCTAATCATGGATTTGTGATTTTCACTTTTCTCTGAGGTTAATGTTTTGTTTGGAATTACCCCTTAGAGTTTTTTAACCTTTTCTCTTGTTTGAAATTTTGATCAGGGAGAAAACGGTTTCTCTCTGAAAAGTGGAAGTGAATCTTTGTGGCTTAAGTAAAAAATGTGTAATCTTTAAAACTGGCAAGATTCTGAAACTCAGTTCAATTGACAAATCTAAACTTTGCTCTTGAGTGAACAAAATAAATATTAATAATAGCATCTTTGTGAAGACAGAATAAGTCCTTAAGGATAAGAGACACTGTTCCTCCTGACTGTAAGTCACCTTAGACAACTAAGGTCTTGCGGGAGTGTTGGAGCTTATTGTCCTCAACATGAGATGGTTTCACAGGGGGTCCCTCAAGAAGGACATATAGAGAAGCTTCCTTATTCCAGAGGGCACACATAACGGATGATCACTTGGTACCTTATGTGCCCAAGTTTCTTGGAACCACTGACTCATGTAAAAGGGAAAAAGCAACTCGTGGGTGACACCTTGAGGAGTTATTCCTACAAGCAACACGCCTGATGCAAAACGAATTTCCATTAGATCTTTTTGGTTATTCAAAAGGAAAGTCTAAATTATGAGCAATCATAGTTCTGAAATCCATTCTTTTTTTCATGGAGAGATCTACCATAAGAAACACCAGATGGATTTATGTTTTATACTTATGGAACCTTTTCATGCAAGTATTTGGAAAAATGGTCTCACATAACTCACGGAGATCCCAAATTCCAATGGCCAAAATGGGATACCTTTGAAACACTTGAACTAGTTTATCTGAGTACTCAGTTAGAAAAAGCACACTCTAAAATAAAACAAAATAGCTGGGAGAGCTATTTCCAATTGCAAGCAAAGCTTCTACATAGAAGCTTTTAAAAGAGGTTCAGAAAAAGTCATTTCTTTGCAAGAAAAAACCCAAAAGATTGTCTATGACAATTTCTGAATCGAAAAGGACTGTGAGAAATTTTCCCCCTCCTCCAGCTGCTTCTTTTCTTTTGTCAGAACTTCCTTGTCTGGACTGACCTCCTCTTCCTTCTACTGCCATTCTGGCTCCATTTCAGGAATACCCTGCATCCGAAAGAAGAGAACCTGTCATGGCCAAAAGTAGAACTTAAAGGCATAATTTAATAATTCCCAGGTCATCTCCAGGACCTCATTGGGTTTATTTATGACCCTGGCTTCTCTGATTTATATCAGCTGGTTCACATGTTAGTGTCTGACAATTTTTCAATGCAGCAGGTGGGCAGGGGCGGCCATGGAGCTCTACTGCCCGGGCCCAAACAGGCCGCGGGCTGGTACTGCTCCACGCCCGGGAGTTAGGGACCACAGCTTTACAGGACTTCCACAAATTTTCTGAAGCAGAATGTGAGTCGGCTCATAACACTGCTAATCTTCACTAGACACTATCCCCTTAGTTTTCCAAAGAGTAGTTGGTTGGGATAAAATAGAACAATGCCAACAAAGTCTTGATGAGCCTATAGTATCATCCTATGAAAGATCTGAAAAAACACTTAAACAATAGTCAGTCCTATCAGAAGAGAGTTATGCTAATCATCAAAATGATACTCTCTTAACTCAAACTTTATAAATAGATTAGATGAAGACCGGCAATTATAATAAAGAGACAATGCCCCAGTTGTTTCAAACTCACGGTCTAATTAATTTTGCCAATCAAATGTCCTAGGATACTGTGGAAATTGGATTCCAAATTTTTTAAAAACTCAACCTTTATCTACACTTTGGAAACAAGATAAACAACCCCCCCCCCCCAGAATGAACAGAAGAAAATCAGTTGACATTAAAAGAAATTAGAAAGAATCTTATAGATTCCCCAGTTAGGGCATCCAAATTATAATCTTTTATTTTCATTGTTTGTTCATGAAAATCAGGGAAACACTTTAGGTGTTCTGACTCAAAATCATGGAGATCAAAATAGACCTGTAGGATGCTCTAATCAATACCTGGACCCTGTGGCTAAGCGATTGCCATCATGCATGAAAGCCATAAGTGCTACTGCCCGGTTAATAAGAGCAACAAAGAAATAGCGCCGTGGAAGCACTTCTAAACTTGTACCCACTCAACAGTATATTATATATTACAAAGGACAGATTGGCATGCCACCAAATGAGCACAACAGTTGGGCATTTATTGGCCAGCTTAGAATGGAATATATTGGCTATGTGACACCAATCTATGGCTATAGTTACTTCCAGGATGGTCAGGGCTCTGTCCTTTGGGTTATGCCTGAGCGCAAGTTTGACTAGTTTATACCCTTTGAAACCTGCAAATCTTCCTCAATTATAATCTCACTGGGTTCATTCTGCATTCCAATGCTGTGATCATTTAGCTTCCATCTTTCAGCCACAGCTGGGTATTGAGGATATCATGTGACATGTAGAGGCTCCAACCAATTGTACAAAGAAAGCCCTGAATGATAGCTGCATAGGTATCTAGTTATTAGGCAATGAAGTTGCTCTTATGAGAAAGGCTGTATTACAGAACTGTAAGCCTTTCACATACTCACTACAGCCTACTGTGCTGTCATCAAAACTGAGTATTGTGTCTATATCTATGAATTAGATAACATCACTAAATTAATGACTGATAGGAAAGCCCAAGTAACTAACCTTTCAGATCCAACGTCCTCTCTAATGATTGGCTAAAGTCTTGGGGGAACTTGGTGGCAAAAGCTGTTACTTATTCTTGAAATTATAATCATCTGTTGTATTTTGTCCTGTTTTTTTCTTCACTGCTACTGTGGCATTTGTTTGCAATGGAGTCAATGCACAACTGAAAAAACTAACGAGATGGTAGCTCAAAGACTTGCATTCATTAAAGATGCGGCCGTGTAGCCTGACTCAGGTCACAGAGTCACTTTCTTCGTGTTGTTTTAAATTTGGCCTATACCCCATCAGCTTTATAGCCTGGCAAAGTCCCCCACCATGGGATGTGACACTTTCTGAATAAACCTTCCCAGGGATGCAGGACTAAGCTCCCAAACATATTAATAAAAAGAGCTAGACTGTTTGAGTTCATCTGCAATGCTTTATTCAAAAGATCTTGATGAAAAGGGGGAAATTTAAAATTAAATAATTCGAACTTAAAATAATTCAAAATTAAAGCTTTTGGAACTTTAAGTCATTCTGAGCCTTGATAGGAATGTGGCTATGCAACCTGAGTCACGTGGCTTGCAGGCACAACTTCTGTCTTTCCCTCCACCCCCCGGTATTAATAAATAATTAAGACCAAATGGTGGCAGAGATAGGAGCTCCTCAGATCACCTTCCTCCTCATGAAGGTAATTGTCACTGGAATGTAGCAATCTGTACCAATCGAATTACTGTGGCGTATGCATAGGTCTCATGTGGAAAATGTAATCCTGTTCAAATTTCTGTATGAGTGAAACTTCAACTGCTCCACTTAGGACCGATGATGCCATTTGTTGGAGTTGGTGTTTCCAGGTGGCCATACTCAAGTTTTGTGCTCAAATAAACTCTATAGTTAATCACATTTTTCTGAATCTCATATTTAAGCTAGACAGAGACTGATCAGATTTTTAAAAGTGATAATTAAAATCTCCTACTGTTTGGAAACACTTGACAAATATTAATCATTGGTATTTAAAATAGAAAAAAATCAAAATTCCAGGGACTGCCAGAATATTCTTCAAAATCATAAGTTATTTTATATTTTTTGTTTAAATTTTATGTATATATATTTAAGTAATAATGAATGATCATAATGCGGAATAAACCTCTTTTCTGTGACAGCGAGACAAAAAGAACAATGTTAATAAGTGTATGATTTACTTTTGTTATAAACCAATATATTCTGTCAAGATTATGAATTTCATATCATGTGCAAATGGTCTACATATACTATCAGTATTTTATAATAGAGACTATTAAAAAGAACTATGATTATAAAATGCCAATTAAAATCATTTTAGAAATTGAAAGATAATGCCACAAAAATCATCATCCTTCAAATGACATTTTAAAACACTGAAAGCAGGGGCCGGGCGTGGTGGCTCACGCCTGTAATCCTAGCACTCTGGGAGGCCGAGGTGGGTGGATCGTTCTGAGCTCAGGAGTTCGAGACCAGCCTGAGCAAGAGCGAGACCCCGTCTCTACCAAAAATAGAAAGAAATTATCTGGACAGATAAAAATATATACAGAAAAAATTAGCCGGGCATGGTGGCGCATGCCTGTAGTCCCAGCTACTCGGGAGGCTGAGACAGTAGGATTGCTCAAGCCCAGGAGTTTGAGGTTGCTGTGAGCTAGGCTGACGCCACGGCACTCGCCCCAGGCAAGAGAGTGAGACTCTGTCTCAAAAAAAAAAAAAAACACTGAAAGCATTGATTGCCTTATCCCATAGTTTTGATCTTGACAAAGATTCTAGATGTAGGAAATGAACTTCTTATTTGCAATTGAAGGAAATAAAAATATTTCACTCCAAAATGTACTTTTTTGACATATGTTGAGATGGCTGTTCAGACAGCTGGCAAACAGAAGTAGCCCAGCAAAGCTGTCTTTCGTGGGGGAGATCTGCATCTTTACAGAAAATTTGCATTGATGAGCCGGGCTTTCCCTGAGGGCCTGCCCTTGTCATAAAAATTAACTGAGAGTCTAATACCTTGAAAGGTCGAGAAGAAACATTTACTGTCTATCCTCCCTGAGGGCTGCTACTTGTGAGGTTTCATCTACATTCTAAGACCACTTTTGCTAGCCAGGCGTCGTCTTTGCCTCCCATAGCCTGCCTTGCCACTATAACCTGATACACCACCATAACCTGTTTTTGGCCGCACTCTAAACGTACATTCATTCTGTAACCTCAACATGGTATTATATATAAGCTTCTGTACCCCATTGGGATATTGGAGTAATCACTGTTTCTCCCTTGTGTGCATAATTTGTATGCTTTTTCTCTTATTAATCTGCCTTTTTGTGAGTTGATTTTTCAGCAAATCTTCAGAAGGCAAAGGGGAAGTTTTTTTTGGTCCCTATAAAATGAAACTGGTTGAATTATTGAGTGTGTTCAAAAGAACCTCCATGTTTAGTGTTAGAGTACAAGCTGTTTCATATAAGCTCTTCTTTTTCTTTTTAATGATTAAAATATTTTCACTGTTTGCCATGATTTTGGTTTTGCCTTTGATATCAATACTGTTTTTAATTATACGGGTTTTAGATCACTTATATTCATACCTTCCTGTAGCATTGCTTCTATCGATGTGTTTAAAAAGGACTGTAACTTATAGCAAAGATTCAAAACTGTAAAATACTAGTGAACATTTTTGAGTGGTATTCAGATAACACAACATTAGTATTTCTCTGTAAGGATAACAATACTGCACATTATTGTATGTCAAAGTTATCAATTTAGCAACTGTTTGCTTCTAAACTTGTTAATTGTTGGAATACCAATACAGAGTGTACTATGAGTGTAAACTTATTAAAATGTATTTTGGTTGCAAGAATGAATGAGTCACTGTTGGCAGCAGGTAGGAGTGCAACACACACCTGTAATGACCATAAGTAAGACTGAATTCATCTACAATACATTCTTCAAAAGATCTTGATGAAAAGGGGGAAATCTAAAATTAAATAAATCAAACATAAGATAGTTCAAAATTAAAGCTTTTGGAACTTTAAATTATTCTGAGCCTT
>RJWJ010047840.1:0-10821 GCA_004363605.1 Indri indri | reverse complement strand
TTATCGAGCTTTACTTGAATATTTACATCTCAAAAGCCAGTGCAGAAATATGTTGGCATTTCCCCCTCTTCTGTCCCATTAATATTCTACTGTAAACTTCACATATTTTTCAATCATCTTATTTTTAGTAATGACATAATGCCAAACAAGCATAGTCTGTGTCAAATGATGGTTTGTGAGTCTAAGACATTTGGCTGACGATTTTGGAGCAGTTGTGCTAAGCTCTAGCTGTGCCACTGTGCATCACACGAATGGTGCCATGGGCCATATTCAGCATTCACTGCCACTCCAAAGTTGATTGAAATCCATGAACTACTGAATAAAGCACAATTATTTGAAGAGTTTAATGGCTTTGGTTTAAGATAGCAAAGTCAGAAACCAGGGCTTCAAGAATGTCTTATTAGTCTTTGTCACCGAACGAATTTCATTCATCAACCAAGTTACCGTCAAAGAAATGACACAGATGCTAAGTGATAAACAGACCAGTAGAAGCAGGTCTATTTCATCTTGCTGCCAATTCAATGTCATCAGCTAATAGCAATTGCAAGAGACTGAGCTGGGCACTAAGCGTGAGGAGAACAAAGAAGAAAAGGAATAATTCCTTACTCACATAATGAATAAACATCTTGGGAAGAAACATAGGCAGAATATGCATTATTTGTACATTAGAGTCTTAAAAAAGAAACTAGGCCAGCAGGAACAAACCTTTCCCACCAATGCATTCTGACATAATGAGGGAAGATTTCCTAATGAGGCATCACATTGGTAGGTTACCATTCTCTTCTTTCTTTACTCAACTAACTCCTTGAAAATAAACACTAACCAGAAAATAGATCACTGACCAAAACAATGCAGGATACTGTGGATAATACATTCAGGATACATCCCTTTCATGAGAAGGGTGAAGAAGGAATTTAGTGTTTGCTGGGGACTTTGTATGTGTCAGTTTCTGACCCTTTTGCTGCAAGCCTCTCCTGAGATCCGTGCCTTCAGATCGCAGGCATTTGGCAAGTGTTGCCTTGTTGATTATTCTCCCCTAGGGCCTGTCTGCACCTCCTTGTCTTTGCTATGACTAGTTCATTCTTGGCCTGTTTGAACGTTGGTCTCTGGTTTGCCAACCTCTGCCTCATACTTGAATCTTGACTTTTCACCCTTGATTGATTTAATCTCTCTTTTACCTTTATGTTGAGATATTTTCCTCTGTGAGCTCTGGCCTAGCTAGGCTCATACCTGACCACTGTCACCCACACGCTTTGGAAATGCAGTTGGCCCTCTGTATCCGTAGGTTCAACCAACCTCAGATAAAAAATAATCAGAAAAAATTGCATCTGTTCTGAACACATATAGACTTTTTTCCTTGTCATTATTCCCTTAAGAACACAGTACAACAACTATTTATGTAGCATTTACATTATATTAGGTATTATAAGTAATATAGAGATGATTTAAAGTATGGAGGGGGATCTGCATAGGTTATATGCAAATACTACACCATTTTATATCAGAGACTTGAGCAATGGTGACTGTTGACGTCTATGGGAGGTTCCGGAACCACTCGCCTTCAGATCCCAAGAGATAACTGGACATGCCAGGCAAAGGGATTTTATTTCATTTATTTTTCTCAGCCATCATAAGAAGCATATATTGTTACCCCATTTTATAGTTAAAGAAACTGGGGCTCAGAAAGTTCTAAATATTTGCCTTTAAATCATACAGCTGTCAAATAGCCCAACTGGCATTTTAATCTAATTATTCCTGAATCCAACGTTGTGTTAATTTCATCCTACTTTCCCCACCCAAGTGTTCCAGTTTATGAATTTGATTTTATTTTCGTAGAGAGGTTGCCTTTTGAGCATCCTGTCTAACCTCAAAAAGCTAGAGTGTATTATGGCAGAAAGAACAAGGGCATTGGAGTCATACTGAGGTAGGTTTATATCCCACAAATGACGCTTATAAATCCATGTGACTCTGGGCAAATTATATTTCTGAAACTCAGTTTTCATCTGTAAAACCCATAAAATAATCTACGCTTTTCAGGGATCTTTAACAGAATCAAACACCAGGCAGGCAGAGTAGTAGGTGGTCAATAAATGGTGTCTGGTAGCAATGGAAGGCGTCACCAGAAAGGATGAAGTAATGCAAGGTGAGGAGCTAACAGGCACTCTGCTCTCCTAGTTTTGTTAAAAGTCAAGATCTCAGAGTCATGCAACTCAGAGGAGAGGATGTTTGTGACACGCGGAGAAGCAGCAGTTATAAAGCAATAACCACAGGGGTGTCTGTGTCTTTCAGGTCAATGACATTTATTGCTGCTTTCATGTCACACTCCCAACACAGGCATCATTTAGTCTCCAAAATGTATTTACTGACCAAGGAATCAAATCAAGGAAACATTAATGAATCTAAACAGAAGCAGTTTAATTGTAGATATCCATTTGTGAAATGGAGTAGAAAAGACATTATCTTCTTAAAATATGTTTTTTTCCTCCTTGCTATGGAGGACAGTTAGATGATGCACATGTTTTTTCATCCTTATTTTAAAACTTGAGTGCATTTTGTACCTAGTGTTGCCTTTTCCTGTTCATTCTGAGTAAAAATCATCTCTGGCAGAAACAAGACACAATGTCTATGCAAAGATCCATCCGGCCAGAGTTTGCAATCTGCAGTTCAATTTAGAAATGAAATAAACCCAGTAATGGACAGTGGAGGAACCCGGGGAGCTAAAATGTGGACGGCTTCTCAGTTTTTATTAATTTGCTGAACAGTGTGGTAGTTGCCTATGCAGTGTTAGGTAAACAAGAATTTTACAGATCTCTGAATCTACTAGGTTCTGGTAGATTTTGTGAAAGTTTCTTTAGAAACCAGCTGAGTCGCTGGCCGATTTTTACGGAAGAGTTGTGTGTACATACGATTGGCAGCACAGAGACAGAAAGGGGAGAAGATGAATGTTCTTTTATTCACTGCCATGGACAAGCAAGAGTGGAGGCCCCTGAGCATCCGATGCCACCCTGCTGTGCACCAGGTCCCCCCACAGGGAGCTTCATTGTTCAGGTCCTGGCACTGCCTTGATGGGACCCCACACAGTAGGCGCTTTCTATTCCTGGAACACCTATTTTCTGTCCACTCAGCTGAGTCTTTTAATGAATAGTTTCCATACGTCATTGTGCATGAAAATTCCCTGGTTAGCTTAAAAAAATTAATAACAACTACCTAATAAGCTGAATAAACAGCCAGTGTCCAGGCCTCAACCCAGACATGTGGATTTGCTCAGAGGCTCTCCAGAGCAGCCACGCCCTGCTCCCAGCCCTAGCTGCAGTCCTCCCCAGGGTCAGCCTGGGCTCTGGATGGCCACACACCTCAGGGCCCTTCTCTCTGTGACATGCCCTGGACGGTGCTGGGCCTCCCAAACCCAAAGGTCAAGTCACAACAGCCTCCTGACGTCAGTGTGGTATAACCCCTCGGCAGGAGGACAGGCTGTGTTAGGAGCTCTCCACCCCCTGCCAAGAGAGTTCAGTCCACCCCTCGTGCTTCCTGCTGCTGGTCCTACGTGGCCAACCTGCCTTCACGCCTGCTGTCACGCAGCCTTCCCTGGAGGGCATTTGCAGGGAGCCGGCACGGCTGCACCACATTCTAGAAAGCACCTCCACCATACCATTATTCAGCAAGAGCTTCCAGAGAGTCTATAAAGTTCATGGACTGCGGTTCTTCATCTGAAGGGCTGTGGCTGTGGTCATGGTGGTCGTCCCTCCAAAAGGCTGACCTGTCTCCGCCAAGGTGCAGTATCGCACTGGGGTTGTGTGGGTGAAGTTTACATCTCCATTGTGCGTGGAACCACCTGTTTCTTTTACAGAGAGAATGTGCTGGAATTTTACCCCACATTCCTGCTTGCCTCTTCTCTTAGGGGACATTTTTATACCATGATAATATTTTTTTATTGAGCTAAAAGTAACTGTTCTTCTCTGTGGAAACTTAAATATTCCTCTAATTGATGTGTTTGTTAATAGTCTTTTTTTTTTTTTTTTTAAAGTTGGGGGACCAAGTCTGAGAAGCCATTGCAGTAAAGTAAAGAGAAAGAGTGGGAATCTGTGACACGCATATGTGTGTTTGCTTTTTGGCTGCCCCTCCCCGCCCCAACACACACACACAAGGCTGTAGAAAGGGGGGAAGGAAACGATGGGCTAGGAGAGAGGAGGAGGGGAGCGTATGCCCGGGCCGTGGTCTACACGCCAAGTGGAGAACGCGTAGAGAAGTAACAGCCCCGTCACGCGACTGTGGTGAAAAGAGAGTGTAGATATTACAGAGCAGTGTTCCAGGAGGCCACAAGATTGAAGAATGCTGTATTATGAAACCGTGTATTATTTCTCCATGTTCATCTTTCTTTTCCACGCTACTCTGGGTATTTGTGTGGGTGCTTTTTCCCCTGAATGTTCTCTTTGACTTTTTCTCCATAGCTTCCTCTCTGCTACCACGTTTGAGTCTATAGATCTTTCTGTTTGATTTCTTCATTCTCCTTCTGCCGTATCCTTGGCCTTTCACGTTATTGGGGGGGGGGGAATTTATTCTATATAATTTTGTTTTTCTTTATGATTTTAAGAGGTGAGGTTATTTTAAAAGTCTGTTTTTATTATTATAAATGTCACACGCTTTTATTGTAAGTAAAACAAACCAAACTTGGAAAGTCAAAGGAAAACAAAATACCGACAAAAAATTAAGCTAAATTAAATCCCCTCTGTAGCAAGGTAGAGAATGAAGTGAAAGAAGAAATCTTTAATGATCTCATCATCCGAGAAACTTTTGGTGAACACCTAAAGTAAGATATTTTAAAGGGTATTTATAAATTACTTTATTTATAGAAAAGTAGTCAAATTTTTAAATAATTTTCCAGCTTGTTATAATTTTTTAAAACTTTAATGTGATAAGAAACATTATCCTTGCTTAAAGAAAGATTATTCAATTACAGGATGTCTTTATTAGTTGTATGTGTGTATTTCTACAAGCATACTATATGTGTACATACTGAAAATTTTGGTGTTTGCAATGTGTCAATTAGGTATTAAAGTAGAATTGAGTCTGCTACAGGCTTTACCCAGTATAATTCCCACGTCATAATTATTACTGGAATTCAGTTTCAACCTAATAAGATTTTTAGATTACCGAAGCATTGGTTTCTTCCAAAGCCTTGATTTTACCCCTAAAAGTGTTTTTCCTAAAGTCAAAATACACAACCAAAAGAAGGTTTTATTTTTAAGTAAGATTTTGCTGACTTAAAATCACTGTTGGTCTCATCATTCAGCGATGACTGGCTCACTGTGAAAGTTAGGTGCTGTTCATCACGCCGTCCTGGCTGCATGGCAGTGTGACCTTAAAGTTAAAGTGGGACAACAGGGCTTCAGAGTGACCGTGAGATTATAACTAGATCATATCCAAGCTGCCAGATGGTCTGGACAGGTGATCAAACCGCAGGTCATTGCCTGAAAAAGTCAGGCAAACTGGGTTAACAAAGGACTGTTTTCTGAAATTAGATTCTTTAATTAGTTTGGAAGATCTAGTTAGAAAACGAAGGCAGCCTTTCAGGCGATGACAGAGTAACCTGCAAACGGCGGCTGCGGCCATTTGCCATTCTGGCCATTTGGAGTCCAGAAGGCTCAGTCCATTGGCTCAGTCCATTGGCTCCTATTTTCATAGCCAGGAAAGGCTTCATCCTCAACTCTCAAGCCAATTATGTAGAATAAACAATTTCAATAGTCTTACTACGATTAAAATAAGACTCTCCATTTTCTTAACGATGACACAAACATGGTGGTTGTAATGTAACCTTCCCTGCATGATATAGTTAAATGAAGATTTATAACCAATTTATATTTAATCTTTTGACAACATTCATTTAGCATCACCAAATAACAGAAGCTGAGAAACATTTAGTTTTAAAATCCTGACACTGTAAAAAGAATTGTCAACCTGCATGTCATTTTAATGGGCCTGGGAGAACATTTTACATTATACTGTCACAGAGATTAAGTTATTTTAAGGTCAGTTGATTGTGATTTCAATTTCTACAAGCAAAAAGACTTTCTTGTACCATAATGCTAGTTCCAAGGCTAGTTACTTGACTCCTCCATGTAATGTTTATTATTTTTGCTCATTGATGCTAGGGAGAATGCAATAAAATGTTGTCTTCACCCCCCAAAAATCTGAAGTCTAGTAAGGTAGATAAAAATATCTGTGGGATGCTGTGGGGTGGTAAGTGTTTTAAGTACCCTGAGAAAACTGTAACTAAAATGTAGTGGGAATTTATGGGAAGAGGATTTACAGTTGATGGAGGAATCACTTAAGACTTCCTGGAGGAGGTGGTACATCTGGGCCCCAAAAGATGGGTGTGTTACATGCCAAAAAATTGGGGCATGTACAGATAGGGAGAAATTATGCCTTTTAGATGTTGTTAGCAGGGATGAAGGGGAAGGAAGAAAGGTGAATATTTATTGAGAGACAGCCCCAAGCTAGACCCTTAACAATTTTCTCTTTCCTTAAATATGTTAAAGCATAATTTACATAAAGGTGCAATCATAACTCTCAAGGAAATGTAAAATGAACACATGTAAGAAAATTTATTTACTCTATTAATGAATGAGGATATAAGATATTATGACCAATTCAGAGAGCACTTGAGATTAAAAAATAATTTCCCTTAGACCTGTGTTGCCCAAATTTGGCTGACCACTGTCCAGAACTGGCTATTTAAATTTAAATCAGATAAATGTATATAACATTACAAACGAAGTCCTCAGGTGGAGGAGCCACCCTTCATATATGGTCAGTCGCCACGTGTGGCCAGCGGCTGCTGTCTCGGGCAGCACAGAGAGGGTGTTCTAACACTGCAGAGAGTGGTGTTGCACAGTGCTACTGTGCATTAGCATCAAATGGCTTCTGCCCCCATGATGTTTTGCTCCCTGTGAAAAGGCTTGCTGCCCATATTTTTATTTTTGCCTATTTCTAAGTTTCAGGTAATTATTCTGAAAGAGAGGAGTGTGTCATGTAAGGGCTCAGTTTAGCCTGAACATGGAGAAGAGTGATAGAAGGTAAAGACAGAAAAGCAAGTTTCATGAAAAAGATAGAGGTGTTAAGTTTATTAAGCAAAGGAGTTTGAATCCTATTAAAGAGGGGATGAGATATTTAAGGAGAATGATTAAAGATTTACTTTAAGAAAATTAATCTGAAAGCAATTTGGAGAATCGATAGGGTCTGGAGAGTCTACGGCAAGATGACCTGTTAGGAAATTACTTTAGTCCAGAGAAGAAGAGGGGGAGGAGAGAAAGGAGGGGACATTCACAAGGATGACAGACAAGACGTGTGCTTTGAGATGCACCTGACCCGATTGTCATTGCCTGGTGTACGGGCGATGCTGCAGGTGGCATTGCACATTTACCTACATTTCTTCAGGTGGAGAAAATAAACTGTTTCCTAATATTAGTACCTATTTTAGGAAATGTTAGTCTCACAGAATCGTATATGAAGTCTTAAGAAGTTGGTTTTAAGAGTAATGAATAAATCTAGTGCTGCTTTAAAAAGATTTTATCTGTGTTTTATGATTCTTGTTGACATTTTCTTCTTAATAGCAGAATGAAAATGCTAACACCAGTTCTTACTACATAGTTTTCTTAGGTATGTCTAATATATAGGATTAACTTAACAAATAGAGACGTTCGTGTAATTTGTGGCTGTCAGGATATAGATGCAGTTTGGGAGTTGGGGGTTTTCGTGCAGCAGGAACAAATGATGCTCACGAAGCCCACGGTGGTTACGAACGTAGTGGAGACACACGCTGACATGGGCAAGTCGGCCCTCCAGCCAACAGGCTGGGGCAAATAACAGTGCCCTAAAACTAAAAGTTTGGTGGAAATATAAAAATTTTAGCAAATCATTTTGGCTCACTAAAATGTGTTTTTGCATTCTTCCTATGAACCAGTCGCTAGGCTAGGTATCTATTATTGATTTCCTGATTGCTTGCCAAGCTCTGAGATACAGAGAAGAAACAGGCAGGGCCCTCATCCTTAGAAGCTGAGTTTCTACAAAGAAACAAACATATCCTGTAACTACCGTTATGAACCAAATAACCCAAACAAGCCAAATGGAAGCAAGTGCTGAGGAGCCATGAGGGAGGGTCGTTCGCTCTGCCTGTTGCGGGGTAAGTAGGCGACTGGGCTTCTCAGTGAGGGAGTCACATTTGTTATTTGATCCAGACCTTGATGAAGAGTGGGACGACCTGATGGGGTGTTTGGTCCGAGGCGGGAGGCAGGTGGGGAGGCCTGAGGATGTGTGGCCCGCAGATAGCAAGCATCCTGGTTTCCTGACTGGGTGGGACACGGGAGGGGGCAGTGGTATTTCAGTTTGGAAAGATCAGGCAAAAATCACGAGGGGCCGTGATAAAGCATTCAGCTACGAAGGGCGATTTTTGTGATTATTTTAAGTGCCTGAATAGCAGTACATATTCTAGGAGTGTCATTTTTAATAATGGTAAGTAATTTAACATATTTCTACAGGAAAGCTGTAGACACTTATTTTGTAGTAAGATACAAAGTGTAAATGTATTTTTAAAAAGAACCAGTACTTGAACAAAAAAGTCCCTTGCCCGTCTTTTCTCTGGGCTCCAACCTGGGGGAGCTCAGATGTCATGTCATCACCCTCAGTGGAAGGTGCTGCTGCAGCTAAACAGAACCTAGACCTCCCCCCTTTTGTTAAGTAGATGGTGCAATGTGCGTTTAGTAGATAATTCTGTTAGCAACTTGGAAGTTTCCGTGCTTGGGCAGCGAGGAGGATATGGGGAGAGAGGTCCTGGTAGGATTTGGGGCACTGGAGAGGGCTGCTGAGAGGAGGCAGACCACGGCGCTGTGGTTCCTGGCCTGACTGTCTAGGGGAGCCATGAATCTGCCAGTCAGATACCTAGGATACCCGAGTACAAAAGTTCTAGTAATGCAGTGGAAACAAAGTGTGCATAGAATTGGAAGTCACAGAACTCTGGGTGTGAATGGTCCCCACCTTTAAACTTCCTTTCCCTTCCATGTGCCTATTTGTTTCATCTGTGTCCTTGCGAAGGTCTTGCTAAGGTTTCTCCTGTGACCTTGACTCCCGTGGAAGGTGTGTGTGGTGTTAACACCTGAGCAAGCTCTAGTTAGAGGCAGGAGGGGATGTTTCTGGGGTCACTGCCTGACCACACTGAGCAAGCACCTTTGGATCTGGGGCACATGCTTCCCTTCTGGCCTCCTGAGGTCCCAAGGGTCCCAAGAGGTATGAATACGTGCACCTGGGTAGAAACAGAATCATGGGGATGTGAAACTGGATCAGTTCTGAAGTTGAACTTCAAAGAACTTTCAATATAAAAGATTACATAATAAAAGTGTGTATTCTTATCCCCACTCTTTGGGTTTACTTTTCACTATTCTAAGAACGCTAGGATCCTTCCCTGTTGTGCATTGCTAAGTACCTTTCAGGGTGTATATGAATCCATGTCAGTGTTGTTCTTGGATTTAAGGTGAAGGTTGTCTTGATTGTTTTATGATTTTCTTACATGGAGTATCAAGCACACGTGAGATTTCCATTAGTGTACGTTGTTAGTGTTATTGATGGATGGAATCTTGATAGGCTTCTAATATTCTGTTTCCTTAGGACCACCACCCTCTTCCTTTCCACTATTCTCCCCTTTCTCCTACCAACCTGATCCTTTATGCAGACAAGATTTAAATACATTTGGAAAGTTAGATATTGCCTGAGAAATTATATATTTATATCTTCATTTTTTTTCTCATCGATTGCTAACACACTCATATGCACATAAAGATAATTCAGTCAAGGATGGACCACATACATGATGGTGGTCCCTTGAGATCATAATGGAGTTGAAAAATGCCTATTGCCTAGTGACGTCATAGCCATCATAATGTTGTAGTGCAACCCATTATCTTTTCTATGTTTAGATATGCAAATGCCATTGTGTTTCAGTTGTGTACAGTGTTCGGTACAGTAACATGCTAGGAGCAATAGGCTACACCATATAGCCTAGATATGTACCATACCATCTGAGTTTGTGTAAATACACTCTATGGTGTTCACCTGGTCGCATGATGAAATCGCCTAAGGGCGTATTTCTCAGAATGTGTCCCTGTTGTTAAGTGATGTCTGGCTGAACATACATCTTTTTCCATTTAAAATTTCTCTAAACTTACTATACAGCTGATGAAGAATGCATGCTGGCTGTGACTCTTCAGCATTCTAAAAGCCAGATACTTTGCTTCTCTAGGTGGAGGCAATGCCAGAAGGAAGCACAGACATTACTGTAGCCTGCAGCACAGGCCAAGAGACCTTGCTCTATTTTTAAAATAGTGAGTTAAAATGAGCTTGGTTAAGCTCACCCATTTCTCCATTATTTGATCAATCAGTGGGATTAGTGTCTACCTTTGATGACAGTCTTCTTGGTCAAAGGCAAGGGTGGGGAATAGGAATGAAACCACTGGTAACATAAACCTTGCACTTAAGCTTAACATCATGGGGAAGATGTGAGTTAAACATAAATGGAGCCCTTCAGAAGATGAGATGCTTCCGTGTGCTACAGGCATTCAACTTGAAGGGAATTAAAGCAGCAAGTATTTAGACAAGGATAGAGGTGGCCCCTGAGCAGGGATGCGATGATCCCTGGATGGGTGCTGGGAGGTCTTACGAGCTAAGGACTCACGAATTGGAAAGACTTTCATGGACCTAGAGTACCGGTGAAGAAGAGCCTTTCCGCCGGAGCGATTCTAATGCAGACTGGCAGAAGCACACGTCATTCCCAAT
>RJWJ010047839.1:0-10820 GCA_004363605.1 Indri indri | reverse complement strand
CCAGATAGTACTATAGGCAAACCTCGGAGATATCACAGGTTCAGTTCCAGACCACAACAAAGTGAATATTGCAATAAAGTGACTCATACAAATGCTCTGGTTTCCCAGTGCATATAAAAATTATGTTCACACCATACTATAGTCTGTTAAGTATGCAATAGCTTATGTCTGAAAAAACAATGTACAGGCCTTAATTTTAAAATATTGCTTAAAAAATGCTAATGATCATCTCAGCTGTCAGTGAGTTCTAACCTCCTTCCTGGTGGAGGGTCTTTCCTCGATATTGATGGCTGCTGGCTGATGAGAGTGGTAGCTGCTGAAAGTCAGTGGTGGATGTGGCAATTTCTTAAAATAAGAATGATAAAGTTTGCCACATTGACTGACTATTCCTGTCATGAAAGATTTCTCTGTAGCATGCAATGCTGTTTGATAGCATTTTACCCACAATAGAACTTCTTTCAAAATTAGTCATTCCTCTGAAACCCTGTGCTGTTGCTTTATCGACTAAGTTGATGTGATATTCTAAATCCTTTCATGTCAATTCAAGAATGTTCACAGCATCTTCATCAAGAGTAGACACCGTCTCAAGAAACCACTTTCTGTGCTCATCCACAACAAGCAACTCCGCATCCATTCAAGTTTTATCACGAGATTGCAGCAACTCAGTCCCATCTTCAGGCTCCACCTCTAATTCCAGTTCCCTTGCTAGTTCTACCACATCTGCAGTGACTTCCTCCACTGGAGTCTTGAGCCCCTCAAAGTCATCCATGAGGGTTAGAATCCCCTTTTCCCAAACTCCTGCAGGTATTGATATTTTGACTTCCTCCCATGAATCACAAATGTTCTTAATGGCATCTAGAATGGTCAACCCTTTCCAGAGATTTTCAATTTACTTTTCCCAGATCCATCAGAGAAATCATTATCTATAGCAGCTATAGCCTTACAAAATGTATTTCCTAAAGAATAATACTTGACAGTCAAAAGCAGGCATGAAAACATTAATCTCCTGTACATCTTTAATTGGAGTTCTTGGGTGACCAGGTACATTGCCAATGAGCAGTGATATTTTGAAAGGAATTTTTTATTCTGAGTAGAAGGTCTCAACAATGGGCTTAAAATATTCAGTAAATTATGATATCAACAGATGTGCTGTCATCTAGGCTTTGTTGTTCCATTTATAGAGCAGAGTAGATATGGCATCATTCTTAAGGGCCCTAGGATTTTCAGAAGGGTAAATGAGCATTGGCTTCAACTTAAAGTCACCAGCTGCATTAGCTCCTAACAAGAGAGTCAGCCTCTTCTTTGAAGCCTTGAAGCCAGGTATTCTCTCTAGCAATGAAAGTCCTACATGGCATCTTCTAGGACAAAAGCTAGTTATTTCTAACTTTTGATTTAAAGTGAGAGACATGTGACTCTTCCTTTCACTTGAGAATTTAGAGGCCATTGCAGGGTTATTTATTGATGTAATTTCAATATTGTCATGTCTCAGGGAATAGGGAGCCCTGAGGAGAGGGAGAGAGATGGAGCAATGTCTGGTAGGTGGAGCAGTCAGAACACACACAATATTTATCAATTAAGTTTGCCATCTTGTATGGGAATGGTTCATGGTGTCCCAAAACAATTACAATAGTAACATCAAAGATCACCATAGCAGATGTAACAATAATGAATAATATTGTGAGAATTGCCAAAATGTGACAAGGAGACACAAAATGAGTACATGCTGTTGGAAAAATGGCACCAATAGACTTGCTTGACACAGGGTTACCATAAATCTTTAATTTGTAAAAAAAAAAAAAAAAAAAAAAAAAAAGCAATATCTGTGAAGCACAATAAAGCAAAGTGCAATAGCCTGGGACCTGTCTAGATTCCTTGGCTTTTCCCAAAACAAGTTAGTAAGGTGGGAATTCAAATTAGCCAACCCATGGTCCAAATTAAATGATTTCCATCACAGTTCAATTGTCTTAGCCCATTTTGTGTTGGTTTAACAGAATATCTGAGACCGGGTAATTTAAAAAAAAAAAAAGAGGCTTATTTAGTTCATGGTTCTGCAAGCTAGGAAGTTCAAGATTGGGCAGCTACATCTGGTGGTTTCTGGTGACAGCTTCATGCTGCATCAAAACATGGTGGAGAAATGAAATGGGAACAGGCCGCTAAGGTGTCAGGCATGGCTTTCTTTGCTGGGCTCAGCCCACATGTCTGCTCTGATGGGTTGGAGTTGCCCACTGGTGTCTCCAGCTTTCCCAGGTGGGCACTGCACACTGCTGGTAGCTCGACAGTTCTGGGTTCTTCTTTGCTTTTTTTTTTTTTTTTTTTTTTTTGAGACAGAATCTCACTCTGTTGCCCTGGGCAGAATGCAGTGGCGTCATCATAGCTCACTGCAATCTCAAACTCCTGGGCTCTAGTGATCCTCCTGCATCAGCCTCCCCAGGAGCTGGGACTATGGGTATGTACCATGACACCTGGCTAATTTTTCTATTTTCAGCAGAGACGGGGTCTCACTCTTGCTCAGGCTTATCTTGAACTCCTAAGCTCAAGCAATCCTCCCATCTCAGCCTCCCAGAGTGGATTATAGGCATGAGCCACCATGCCCAGCCAGTTCTGGGTTTTTGAAGCCGGCTCCAGCTCTGACCCCACACCTGTGCTTGGCATTACCCTAGTGGGGGCTCTCAGTAGTGGCTCTGCCCCTGCAACAAGTCTCTGCCTGGGCCCCTAGGCTGTTTGATATAACCTCTGAAATCCAGCTGGAGCCCACCATATCTTCACAGCTCTTGCATTCTACACACCTGCAGAATTAGCACCTTGTAGACTCCACGAAGGCTTACTGCTTGCACCTTCCAGAGCTGTGGCATGAGCTGTATCTGTGCCCACTTGAGCCATGGCATGGTGCCACCAAGGTTTACAGCTTGTACCTTTCAGAGAAGTGGGCTGAGCTGTACCTAGAGCCACTTAAGCCACAGCCAGGGCTGAGGAGCACTGCACCAGAATGTAGGGAGCAGAGTCCAAGGTGGTCCTGAGCAGCAAGCCCATGGAGGGCACCCCGGGCCAGTCCCGTGAAACCATTTTCCCTCCTAGCACTCTGGGTCTGTGATGGTAGGGGCAACCTGAGAAGATCTCTGAAATGCATTCAGAGCCATTTTCCTGTTGTCTTGACTATAAGCACCTGGTTCCCTCCTAGTCATGCTAATCTCTTTAATAACAGGTAACTCAGCCATACCCTTGCTTTGTTCTTCTGAATATACTTTTTTTGTTCTTTGCATAGCCAGGCTGCAAATTTTCCAAATTTTTACTCTGCTTCCCTTTTGATCACAAGTTCTGTTTTTAAGTCATCGTTTTGCTCCCAAATCACACTGTGAGCTGCCAAAAGTAACCATGCAGCATCCTGAGCACTTTGCTGCTTAGAAACTTCTTCCACCAGATGTCCTAGTTCATCACTCTCAGGTTCAGCCTTCCACAAAGCCCTAGGACATGGACACAATGCAGACAAGTTCTTTGCAACTGTATAACAAGGATGGCCTCTATTCTAGTTCCCAATACCTTGTTCCTCATTTTCCTCTCAGACCTTGTCAGAATGGCCTTTACTGTCCATGTTTCTATAATATCAACAGTCTGGTCACAACCACTCTAAGTTCCAGGCTTTCCTTAGTCTTTTCTTCTTCTGAGCCCTCACCAGAATTGCCCCTAATGCTTCACTCATGGAAATCTAGGCTTTTTCTAGCCCATTCCTCCAAATTCTTCCAGCCTTTACCCATTACCCAGTTACAAAGCTGATTCTACATTTTCAAGTAACTGTATAACAACATCTCCCTTCTTGAATCAGTTTTCTATTTAAGTCCTTTTTGTATTGCTATAACTACATACCTGAGACTGGGTAATTACAGAAACTTATTTCTTTCAGTTCCAGATGCTGAGAAGTCCAAGGTCAAGGGGCCACACCTGAGTGGCTTCTGGGAAGGACCTTACGCTGTGTCATAACATGACAGAAGGCATCGTAGGGCTAGAGAGAGGCACACTGAGAGCCAAACTGGCATTTATGACAGATTCAGTATCATGATAACCCATTAATCCATTAATCCACAAATAGATAAATCCATTCATGAGGGCTCTGCCATTCACCTCTTAACAGCCCACCTCCCCAATACTGTTACAGCAGGGATTAACTTTCAATATGAGTTTCAGAGGAGACAAACATTCAAACTACAGCACCAACCCAAAGAGGATATGCTGACACCATGAGGAGGTTCGCACCCTGGAGCTAAGGATTTTGAACTGATAGGACAGCAGTGAGGAAGATGAGCAGCTGGTGTCAGCAATCTATCCTTTCCTACTACATACCAATAAACAGGTCTCTGTCCTGACAGTGCAGAGATTTAATATGATGAGCACCATAACCCCAATCTACCACATCTGAACATCCACAAAAAGGTTTTCCCTTCTAACTGGAGGATTTGAATTTCAATTTTAAAAGTTATATAATGAGTATGCAATGGGAAAACAGGCATGAATGAGATTTTATTTTAAGATAGTCTCCATGTCTGGAGTATAGAGGACAGATTGGAATAGGCTCATGCTGTAGACTATGATACCGGCAGGAGGCGGCAACAAGAATATAAGCTAATGCTGTGGAAACAGGAATAAACAGAAGAATGACTGGATATACATCTAACACTTGATCAAATCGAAGATGATTTCATTGTGAGATGTATTACTATTTTATGCATCACCAATAAAGAAAATCTTCTGCCAATTACTGATAAGATACAAAAAAGAGAGAGATTTCCATAGTGAAATTGAAACTGTATTACAGAAAAAACACCTCTTAAAACACCTAATGAAATAAGCAAAAGAAAAAATAGTAAAAATTAGCAAAAAAAAAAAAAAAAAAAAAAAAAAAAAAAAAAAAAAAAAAAAAAAAAAAAAAAAAAAAAAAAAAAAAAGCCAGCATAAACTGAAGCAAAAAGTAATTTAATACAGGCAGACAGAAAGTTTTGTTTACAATTATGGTGGATTAGTTCACACTAAACCAACGCCCCCCTGACCAGCAGATAACAATTATCAACTCCGGGAAAAATATAAACAAAAAACTATCTGAAGACACTGGGGAGCAACTGAAAGCAGATACAAACTGAAGGTGGCAGTTGGGAAAATGAACTTTTATTATTATTTGGCTTTTTACCTGAGGGCAGGCCCCAGATGGAATCATGCCAAGTGGCTAGAATTTGGATATAAACTCAGGCTTTAGGAATCAGAAAACAGAGCTCAGGCCTACCATTGCAGCTGGAAAATAAGGAGGGAAAGCCCAAAGGAAGAGAGGCCTAGAGGGTGATCACCAAAATCTGTGAATAAACTTTCCCCAAATCTCTGGCTAACCCCTGAACTACAGATGTGTAGAGCAGACACCAAGCTGTCTATCTAAGGATAAAATAACAAAACAAAGAGTTCAGGTATTATTCCCCTCAGGGAGGACAAAGATAAGAGTTTGAGTGCAGTCAAGTAAACTGGTTGCTAACATAAAACACTTAAATTCTTCAGAGGAACATAACAAAATCCAATGCAAAATTTATTATATCCAGGATAAATTTCAAAATAATTACACATAGGAAAAAACCTCAGGAAACTGTGATCCACATTCAAGAAGAAAGGTAATTAATAAAGACCAAACCCTGAGATGACCTAGATGTTGAAATTAGAAGATGAAAAATTTTAAATAACAGTGTTTGAGAATGTAAAGGAAAATATCCTCCTGTTGAATAAACAGATAAGAAATCTCAGCAGAACAGGAGCAGTTGTAGCAATGTATTGTGAGTCTACAGCGTATGCAAAAGTACAACATAGGACAGCAATATAACAAAGGATGGGAGTGAAGAATTGGGAAAATACTTTTGTAAGATCCTTACACTTCATGTGAATCAGTACAATATTATTTACAGGTGGATTCTAGTTAATTAAACATGTATATTGTTAACAGTAGAACAAGCACAAAAAATTAATAATACAAGGGCAACAGAAGAAGTAAAATGGAATAGAAAATGCTTGATTTACCCAAATTTCTTAAAATTATGGAAACTCTACAGGAGAAAAAGTAGAGGGGTGGATAGACAAGGAAGGAGAGAAACATAATGCACGAAAGGCAAAGATCCCCCTTGGAAGAAAATGTAACTCAAAATGCAAAATTATTTTACAGAATATCTTAATAAAAACATGAATTTAGTAAAACAAGAACTCGATGATAAGATGGCGAAATAATGAGATGGGAAATAATAGAGTAGACCTAAGGAAACATTATTATAGAGCTAATAAGCAAATTAGAAACAGCAAGGAATAGACCTTGGTAAAAATCAAATTACAGGTATAGATAACAGATCTAAGATAGTCATTGTGAATACAGAGGAAAAAGACAAAAAGAATAAAGCACTTAGAGAGAATGTAATAGATATGGAAGACAAAGACAATCCAACATAAGAATAATTTGTATCTCTGAAGTTAAAAATCTGGAAGATGAAAGATTTATTCAAAGATACATAATATTACTAAAAATTCTTGAAGAAAGAATTTACAGATTAAAAATATACTGCGTTCTGAAAAATTGATGCAGAAGGTACAACACTAAGACATATACTAGCTATGCCAAAGAAATTCAGGGATGAATAATTCTTTAGGCAACCAGCCAGAGAAAGCAAATCACCAATAACAGAGAAAATTAAGCAGGTGTCAGACTTCTCCATAGCCAGACTCAGTACCAGAAGGCAATGGATCAGTCTATGGTGTTTTGAAGAGGAAAAACGTGACCCATGGATGATATTGTATCCAGCCAAGATATATTCATCATTTTCTTGAATTTCATTTAAATTTCTATTCTTCTGATACACTCAAGTAAAAGCAAATTCTTATATACAACAGCATCTATATAAACCCATTTACACACGTGTTTCTTTCTACCTAACCCTCCTTTCCATATATTAATATATGCATGGAAAGATGCCAGGAATAATGTTGACAGTGGCTATTTCTGGGTAGTGGGATTGGTTTGATTGTTTACTTCAATCTTTCACTTGTCTGCATTAGTATCTGCCTCACAGGGCTGGGGGGAATATGAAAAGATGATACAGAAACATGCTTATCGTAGTGCCTGGCATGGGAAGCTTTAAAAAGTAGAATACTGGAGTCTGCTATAAGCGATCTTGATTTGTGAAACTAGGCTGAAACCTGAGAATCTGTCATTTTTCAGCTTGCTAGTGAGATGGCTCTGAGAATCACAGAAGGTGCTCAGTGAATACTTGCTGCACTGAAGCAAGTTGAAAGCCCATGGTAACGAGCCACTGTGAAGGAGCCAGTCACAGTGGTGGTAAACCCCTGAAGCAAGAAACTGCTAAGGAGAAATCCCATTCAGGGCAAGGAAAATGACCAAAGACCAGGAGGGGAGAGTGTCCAGTTGAATTATTCATACATTCATCCTCAAAGAACTGGACCCCTGCTCTCTCCAAAACTATCCAACAGGTTGGCAACTCTGAGCATTACACTGATGAGGCTGGGACAGAGACTGTTAGCACGAGGAACAATTTTCCTTCTCATGGCTGTATGCCTACACAAGCCTGGGTTTGCATGTCTAAAAAACTGTCAGTTACTCAACTATTTGACCTTTTACATTAAGATTTTTCCCATCATTAAAGGAAAATATATTTATTATTAAAAAAAATCTTTGAAACTACAGAAGCAGCAGAAAGAAAACAAAATAACATCCAGAGACATATCACTTAAAGACGATCTGCGAGTATTTTGGAATGTTTTCTAATCAGTCACAGATATTCCACATACATTTTCTACGTTATCACTAATTCTTTGTGGAAATCATTGTTCCTGGTGTGCACTTTACTGTGAGCATATGCTGCGACTCAACCCTTTTTCTATTGTTAGGCATTTATACTATTCTTATAAATAATGATACCATGGCTATCTTTGTAGATAACGTATTTTCTATATTTGAAAGTATTTCTTCAGGAAAGATTCATAGAAGAGGAATGACCACGCCAAAAGATATTGAAATCTTCAGCTTCATACTTTAAAAATACTTACCTTGGTTTCCCATAAGAAATCTAAGGTTCAAATCATTATTTGTGCTGAGGTTCTTCAAAAAAACATTGTAATCCACTGCGGTATCTTTATCGACGTTGTAGTGTTTTGAAAACCTAAAATATAAATGTTCTTTAGAAATCAGAAATTATGACACAGTGAATCTACAATGAAGCAAGTTTGTTATTAAGGTATCCTTTGCACTGGGGTTGACATTCATTTTAATGTGTGTTTCTAGCTACAGCTGGAATTTAAAAATAAACCTTAGGAAATGTTACTGTAAGGTTTTTTGAATTCAGCTACTCCACTTTTTCAGCCTAACAGATGGGTGCACAGAGGTTCGAATGAGGAAGAAACATCGCTGGACCTGCTGAGGATTGCCCCTGCTGTCCAAATCCCCGCGGAGCTTCTCCCTCCTCCCGCGAGAGGGGAGGGAAGCCGGGATTTACTGCAAGGCAGCCACCTCTCTACTCAGACACCAGACGCAGGTCCCACTTGCCTTTGATAATTGGAGGGATATGAGTCCATTAGCATAAAATTTCCTTCACCAGGGAAATCTAGAGCTGGGTGGAGGGGCGAGCGTAGATGATGGTCTTGACTCCGTGTGTTTCTCTGGAGAGAAACTGAGGCCCACAAATGGCATGTGGTTTCAAAACAGTGGATGGTGGAGGCGACAAGGCTTTTCTTGAAGCAGTCTATGATTTTCATATACTATAAGGAATATTTAAAACACTTAATCACTATGTGTATCCCTAAAATATGTTGAGATACTCTTTTTTAAAGTTAAGGTAAATAGTATGTTTGGATTTTTTAAAATGAATTTTGTATTATTCAAATCTGCCACTTGATAAGTGGTTTTCTAGATAACTTCTGTGTTATTGCATTTCTAAAAATTGACAGTTTTTAAATATTTGGTTATAGTATCTCCATGTGTTGATTTCTATAATTATCTAATTTTGTACTGCTTTCTAAAAATTGTTATAATTATCACTTAAAGTATTTGTTATTTTTCTGTTTTCCAAATTTAACAAAGAGTAAAGTCATTTATTCATTTCAATGCATACCTTTTTTTCCACTTTGATGAATCTTGCCCATTGTTCTAATAAGAAAAATCATCTTTAGATATGATAGCTGCCAGATGTTAACACCGAATCTCCCTAAATAGCTCCATCTTTCAGCCATAGCCTGTCTTGTGAAAATGAGGTGGTAAGCTCGAGAACCCAGAAGGTGGTACCTAACGTCCTCCTTTTTGAGTTCCTGTCATATAGAAAGTGTTAGCTAGTCTGCTGCACCAGGAAAATGCTGGCATACCGATGAGAGGCTCATGGCCAGCTTTCCGGTTTCCGATGAAAATGTAGCAATCCTTGAAACCGGTATTTGCTCATAGGAGAATCCTGTCCTGTCTTAATCCCAGGCCATCCGCATTCACAGTAGCTGCTGCACGTTCATCAAGGACAGAAAGAATCCCATGGTAATGTTTTCTACAGATAAAATTTCAAAACTGAAGCCTCAGTACTGCAAAAGAATGCAGCAACTCAAAAGGCTTTTTATAAAAAGAAAGGATGGGAGACAGAACCATTCCTCAGATACAACAATCAATGCCAGTGTCACAGGGACCTGAACTCTGGACAGGAGGATGTACAAGCCTGCAAAGACCAGCGGACAAGTTGGTCATGCAGAAAGGCCAAACTTAGGGAGAAGGGAATGACCCCAATCATCCCATAAACCTCTCCAGTATCACCAGCTGGCACTGTGCCTCACTCATCCATCCAGGCAACAGGCTGACCTTTAGTGCTTTGTCTGTTTGTCTGTTTTACAAGGCTGCTAATAAATTATTTTGCCTAGATCAAATGCTCTGGCCTGCAGGGAAAAGGAAGGTAGGGGTGGAGTGAGATAGGAAAGGAAAAGCAAAACCTGATAGGTTTCAAGCGAGCCCCGATTAAATATAAAACTTGGTAAATTTTACCTCTGGCCTCTTGTTTTACATAGGCTGGACAGTATCTGCAGTCTAAAAGGAATTATTTATGAAAGAGTAAAGGGCATTCACGGAATCTTCATGATTACGATATAGTCACCATGAGATGAGCACCTACTATGTGCAGGTGCATCAGAGGCATGTTACATACATTACCTTGAACCTTCAGCCCGGCCCTGCAAGGTGGGCTGCTCAGTTCCCACTTGCTTAAAAGGAAACTGAGTTTCAGAGAGGCCCAGGCACTTCCCCAAGGCCGGAGAACTAGGGAGAACAGAGCACAGACTTCACCCCCAGCATGTCTGACTCCAAAGCACAGGCCATTTCTACCACACCAGGACCAAGAGCCAAATGTTGATTTTAAATAGAAAGCCGTTAGATAAAAGCAAGGATTCAAAAATGCATTGTGTTTCCTGCTCAAAAACTAAAAAGGCAAAGTTAATACTGAAGCGGCTTCTCAAGGAAAGAAAATATTCTTGAGCTTCAATGGGAAAAGCATTAAAGCAATTGAAGAAATGGTCTCCTTTTGATCTTCTGTGTTTCCTCATCTAAAGGAAAGCAATTCTATTATGTTAAGTTTCTCAAGCCTTATCATGAAAACAGCATTGTTTTTGAGGCTTAAAAAAAATCTCAAATAAAAATTTGTGGAGTTCTTTATTACTCAATACTTATGAGATGGGGAAACAGACAGTAACATTTTTTATAGATTTACTAGGTTGGAGACTGCAGTGCCAAACACAAGGTTTATTGTCAAATAAAACACTGTTTTGTTTTTTGA
>RJWJ010047838.1:0-10825 GCA_004363605.1 Indri indri | reverse complement strand
AAGATCAAAAGGCCCACAGGAGAGCAGGTAAGACAGGTTTGAATGTTTCAAATGTTGCCAGGCTGGGTCCCCCAACATTCCCCAGAGGATCTGTTCCCTTAAGCAAGGTTTTGAGGGATCATTAACAAATTAAGGTAAAAGTACCCACAACAGTGCCTGAACCACACTGCCCTTCTGCTGTGGAGTGGAGAGAGAAGAACGCAACATCCCATATGCCAAGCCCAGTCCTGGACCTGAGCTTATGACAATATCAAAATGGTGAGAATAAAGGAATACATTCTCCTTTTTTGCCCTAAAATTTGAATTTACATGGAGGAAGTCGTGAACATCTGTCATCTAGAGAAAACAGGAAAAAATAAATGAATAAAATAGTGTCAACTTTGGGCCCTGTTTCCAAACAGATTAAAATGATAGAGACAAAAATATGAATGTTAGTGATTCTTTTCCATATTGAAACACTCTGCTGTGATTATGCTTTGTTTTGCATAACAAAAGGACAGAACCTACTCTAGTGGTCTAAGTTTACTCTTGCATGTTTCAAATGTCATCATTCATAATTTATGATCGACTGATTTACACCACTTTATTTGAGTAGACAGAAATGCTCTTCATTAAAAATAAATTCCTAATGCATAAAAATTTTATCTTTTCTTTTTCCATGTTGGATTCTTAAAAGTCATCGGCTAAATATTGCTATAATGTCTAATTTTGAATCCTGACATATTTTTATGTCTTTATATTAAGCTTTGAATACATATGTTTATGTCTTGGAATATTGTTTCAGGTACAAAAAAATCCCAAAATATAAGGTAAAGCTATTTCAAATGTCTAATAAGAAAATATGGAAATCCAATTATTATGGAAAAATCTTAGTAAATTATAATTCAATCTTGGTTCAGAAATCTTGCTTGCTGGTAACGGAATTTATACCAGGCCCCATCTTTCACTGTTCCCCTTATGCTAAGCTTAATCTCATTGACCCATTTGGATCCACAGTTCTGTTAGGACTATCATTCCAGTTTTGCCCCTCTGAGACGCTGCTTCCTTTCATACCTTGTTTACCCACCAAGGACCATGGGCATCCAACTCCAGACCTTGCAATGTGTTCTGGCTTTTGGAAAGCTTTAACCTGACCTGGATTTAGTCCCCAGGAAGTTCCATATTTGGAAGAGGGACCAGAGGAGCAGTGACACCATCATGGGGGCCTGGAGGCCAGCTGAGGAAAGAGCCAGTTGCTGGCTTTAATCACCAGCTTCAATCACAACATCCCTAATTTTTCCTGTTTTTATATGAGCTGAACATACATATCTTTGAAAACAGGGTTTTACCATTCTTAAATTCCCTTTAAAAATCATTGCCTTATAACTAGTTCAGAAAATAGGGCTGGATGCAGTGACCCTAGCACTTTGGGAGGCCAAGACGGGAGGATCACTGAGGCCAGGAGTCTGAGACCAGCCTGCACAACACAGCAAGACCCGGTCTCTATAAAAAATAAAACAAATTAGCCAGGCATGGTGGTGCATGCCTGTAGTCCCAGATGCTCAGGAGGCTGAGGCAGGAGGATCGCTTGAGCCCAGGAGTTTGAGGTTGCAGTGAGTTATGATGTCGCCACTGCTAACAATAGCCTGAGGACAGAGCAAGACCCTGTCTCAAAAGAAAAAAAAAGAAAATAGGAGGAAACGACAACGTTCCCCGATGCGCTTTTCAGTGAGTCTTACGAAGCTCACTTTCCAGGTCTACCTGTGTATACCTACCTATAACCATACACACGCACACATATACACACACGTACACACACACATGCATACATGCACATACATATATGAGGTCATCAGTGATCTGTTCGTAATCGCAGAATTTATGTTTCCCTCAAGTCAATTTAATCATCTGCAGAAATCTCATAAGAGGCAAATTGGTTACTGGGAACATCATATCATTTCATCTTGTGTTAGCATCTGCCCCTAGGCTCTCTCCTCGTTCCTCTATGCATTTTTGGTGAGCACCAAGGGTACATTGCTTCCGACGGTCATGGACTTCTCACACAGCCACAGGGAAAGATTCTGCAAATGCCTTTTCTTCCCCTTACCTATATTTTTAAGAGCTTTCATATAATATTAATAGCTATTTATTTGTACACATTGATGTTATTTGAGCCTATGCTTAAAAATTGCTCTTTAATAAACTCTGAAAAGAGAATAAAAACCTCTCTATTGGAGCACACAAAGGAAGATGATAAGTAAAAAAAACAAAAAAAAAATCTCTTTTATCTTCAGAGACCTTAAATTCTCAAAGAACTTTTATGTTGATTAATTCAAGTGATTTTCACAAACACTTTGGCATGAAAGTAAATGCCGCAAAAATAACTGAAATGGTTAAACTGTGATAAAAAAAAAAAAATCTGTTGTTCAAAGCAGATGACTCCAAGAAGCATCCATTTTGTCGTTTAAACATCAATTGGCTAATTATCTGCCTGGCAGGCTGGGCTGGCTCCAGCCGCCCTGTGAGCCCAGGGACAGGATTCTCCTAGCCCTTTGTCAACTCTGGTTTCTCTGACCCCTGGTCCTGGCTTGGATCTTCTCACACAAGCCTGAAGTTGCAGCTCCATTTCTTCCATTCTTGTTTCCAACAGGATTCCAATCCAATAGGATTCCAATCCTCTTTCCAATCCAAGACTGAATTGGAGCTCCTTATTTCAATGTAGAGAATAATTTTTAAAAAAAAATCTAAACTAAAATAGAGCAATACACCATCACCCATCACCTTTCTTCTTGAAGAAGAGTTTAGAGAAGCTGGAAATCAGATAAAATGCTTGCTCTTTCACTAATTGCCCTTTGCCTGTGTTGAAGCTGCCATAACTAAATGGGCTGAAACTCCACATCCCCCTCTGACATTTTGTCTGCTCACTAGAGTCAATTAGTTCTGTAGTTTTTTTCGTTGGAGAAATATTATCAGTTATTAACCTATTTCTGCTCACCTTTCAGGTCTCAGTTTAAATATTATTTCCCCATAAAACTTTCCTGGACTATCCTGACTAGATTTCTTGGATTTGGTTTGTTGAAATGTAATCCCCGTTGTATTGATATTAAGAGGTGGGGCCTTTGGGGAAGTGATTAAGTCATGAGGGCTCTGCCTTCACGAATGGATTAGTGCCTCATAAAAGAGCTGGAGGGAACCAGCTTAGGCCCTTTTTGCTCCTTCGCTCCGCTGGTGTGTGAGGACACCTAGATGGCACCATCTGTGAGGAACGGGTTTTCACCAGACACCAAACATGCGGGCACCTCGATCTTGGACTTCCCAGCCTCCAGAACTGTGAGAAACAAATTCCTATTGTTTACAAATTACCCAGTCTCAGGTATTGTGTTATAGCAGCACAAACGGACTAAGACAGTCACTCGATAACATATACATGAGTAGCACTGCAGACTTCATTAATCACACATCCTGCAGCTTTAACAATCCATTCCTTTCTTCCTTAACAAGCTGTAACTTCAAGGAGAGTAGAGAATACCTTATTCACTCACAGCATCCTCAGGCCTACCATAATAGCCAGTAAGTACATCACAGATCTAACAAGAAACATCCATGAACATGAATAAATGCAGGACGGTGTGCTAGCCAGTGAGGATGCCAGGAGCTAGACACCATCTCAGGGAATTCAGTATCTAGCTGGGTATGAAGGACATTTAACTACAAATACAACAGATACCAGAAAAGATAAAGAATAATCAAATATACTATAAATCCTCCCCCCCCCCCCAAAAAAAAGCCTCTTTATTTTCAGTGAAGCCTACAAGGACTTAAGGGGGGTGAGGACCATGGTTGGAGATGGCTAAGCAAGGTTTTATGTAAAAAAAAAAAAAACTGGAATGGGAAGAATGGAGTAACTTAGCTAAATGGAAAAGGTGTCTTTTGGGTCTTCTTGGCAGAGAGACAGGGGAAGCCAAAGTGAAAAGGCACATGCGTAATGGAGTTGGGGGACTCATCTGTACACTTTCATTTTACTCTGTAGGATACTGAGGGCAATGGGTAACCCTTCCTTCCTTCCTTCCTTCCTTCCTTCCTTCCTTCCTTCCTTCCTTCCTTCTCTTCCTTTCCTTTCTAATTTTTTTTTTTTTTTTTTTTTGCAAATGTGGTAAAAGCAACTTTTGGGAACACTTAGCATAACAGTATATAGAGGTAAAAAATGTGAAGGGAAGAAATAAAATTTTGTCATCATTTATGTGACAGAATGAGGGACGGGACCAAGGCAAGACCAACAGGACCTGATGATTCCCGACTAGATGGAGAAGGCAAAGGAGACGGCACAATCTTAGAAGACTCCCAGCTTTTGAAGGGAGGTGAGGAATAGCAGGGATATGTTAAAAGAGAGAGAGAGGAAGGTTGACTGTGTTGAGTTAGCAACAACAGCACAGCCCGGCTAGGAGAAACATCTCACAGACAGGTGTGAGCTTGAGGCTCGTTTTGTGGAAAGTAGTTTGGGGGACAACGGCACACACATGTTTTGCTCCCTGGAGAACTTATAGAAGAGAGTCTTTAGGTAGAGAAGAAAAATACTAATCCACTGGCTTTGCTTATAAACTTAAAGGAAAATAATAAAACTATCCAGTGTTTTCATGGAGTCCACAAAAATTTTTGAACCTTTTTGGTTCAAAATTTGCATAGCCCATTAGTGACTTCTAATCTTCCTAAAAAATGTGAAGTATTAATATAGTTTAATATTTCGATGTCATTCATTACTGTTAATACTAACATCAAATGTTAAACTCAAAGAGTCAATATATAAACATGATTAAGGTTTAAACCATGCAGATAACCAAGGCTGGTCTAAAGATACAATACGTACACAAGTTTCCTGCCACCATTTACTATAGAAGAAAAATGTCTTATAAGATGTGAACTTTTGTAGCTTGAACAACCTGGCTGGCTTGGCTTTTAGAACTGAAGATCTGAGTGTGCAGAAAGCCGACCAAATGAGCTGCAAAGAAAGTGTCTGCGCTGTAAAAACAGTTCTGTAGCTTTTTCCAATGGTGTCATCTAGGATGCACAGTGTTGTAGTTATTGGGTAGGTTTTTGGTTGGATGTGTTACAGATTCTTCAAGAAATTAACAGACAGTCAGCAACAACAGGGCCGGCTATTAAATTGAGCCAATTTTTATTGCTGAAATGTTGACCCTTGTGTGAGTGTGCCAGTGGCAGTGATGAGACCGCAGGTTGAAACCAGTCTGACATGTCCCACCTTATTAGGCTCCCATCTGATTTCAGCATATTGGCACCAAACACTGATGCCCGCCTCTGTCCAACACAGGAAGTCCCCCTGATGCTTGGCAGTAGGTGTCAGGAGCCATATTGAGAAAACCAGGAATCTGACCAGATGGTAGCTCTCTCTTGGACTTCTTCAGAGATTTATTTTCTCTACGAAGCAGAGGGAATTGGGCAAGTCCGCCAAGCACATGGCCTTTTTCTGTACTTTCATCAGATGAGAAAGCGCTGGCTAGTCTTTTGGCAGCTGAAGATTTGGCAGGCGGGCAATCTTGGCAAAGTCACGCAGCTCACAGACTACTCAGGGGCCCTTCAGATCACAAAGCAAATCTTGCAGTTTGCAAAGTTACTCAATGAGGAGTGAGGAGGGGAGGGGAGGTGGAAAAGATCCATCGCAGACACCTAAAGGCATTCTGGAAATACGACCAGCTCTGCCAAGATAGAGAGTGATACAGAATGTGTTTAACAAGTCTCTCCAAGAGAAAACTTATTTGGAAAGTTTTTAAGTGCATAAATGCTGAATGGGCATTATGGGATACCATCCATGTATCGATTTCCACAGGCTTCCCAGAATCTTCCCAGACTCCATAGGTTTTCACAGTGAGGGTAGAAACTTTCCTTTTCCTTCTGTAGTTATTATTATTTCCATCTTTTCTTTTAGGGAAGGGACAGCAAGAGCACTGAAGTGTCCTACGCTTCCACTCCCCAAGCTTCAGGTGACTTTGTTTCTAAACTGTGTTTATTGAGATATAACTCACACACCATACATGTCACACATTTGAAGTCTACAATCATGGTTTTTGATATGTTTTAATTTATCCAAATGGTAATAAGATCTATATAACGTAATTTTCCATTTTGACTATTTTAAAATATACAATTCAGCATCATTAATTATATTCGCATTGTTGTGCAACTATCACCACTATCTGTTTCTAAACAGAAACTCTGTAACCATTAACCAATAACCCCCCATTCCCTCATCACACAAGCCTCTGGCATCCTTTAGTGTATTTTTTTATCTCTATGAATTTGCCCATTGTGAGTATTCCATGTAAGTGGAATCATACAATACTTGTCTTTTTGTGTCTGACTTATTTCACTTAGCATAATGTTTTCCGGGTTCATCTGTGTTGAAGTATGTGTCAGAACCTCATTCCTTCTTATGGCTGAATAATATTCCATTGTACTTGTATTCCATAATTTTTAATCCTTTCATTTGGTGATGGACATTTGGGTTGTTTCCGCCTTTTGTGGAAAGCTCTTTGACTATTGTGTTCAGCTGGCTTTTGCATATCTTTCAAAGGAGAGAACGTGTGCCTGGATGCACCTTGCAGTCGGTCACGCTTGAAACTGGGACTTGGGGGGAAGGGGGGGCAAGGGCAACATACGTAACCTAAACATCTGTACCCCTATAATAACAAACAATAAAAAAAAAAACTCGTTCTTCCCTCCGGTAAGAAAATTTAAAAGTAAAATCAAAGTCTCCCTTCTCTAGGTGCAACTTCCAAACACTTGTGGAAACAATGGATTGGTGAAAAAGGCTAAATATACTTCAGTTGAAGTGTTATGTCAGAAAGCACAACCACAAAATTTGTTACTCAATAGCTTAACACCCGGATCACGCGGGTGCCTACGATATGAGAAAACAGCCTCATTTTTCCCATATGCATGGAACATGCGGAAATTGATAAGTAAATTCCGTGTCCTCTGGAGAGTTCTGTAAGAGAACTATGGGCCTAGTGTAAGCCGTACCAATAGGAGACCAAAGATCTTGATGAAAATTTATTTTTTTTAAATCAAATCACCAAGATGCTCTTGAAGTGTAACAAATATCTAGAATTGGGTATCTCTGCATGACTTGCGAGATTCTTTCCTTTTTTATCTGATGTCCTAGCATTAGGAGGATCAATTGGTGCTTTCTTAAATTGTATTTGCTTCTGAGAATTCTTCCTATGCAAGATCAAAATTTTCTACTTTATCCTATGTATAAATTTACGTAAACTGATTTGATTTCACTAGCAAATTGTGGCTTTTGCTGTTTTTTTGTTTTAACTGCCTGTTTAACCCTACACAAAATCCACTGTTTGAATTTTCATCTTTTGAACCAGGAAGTTGATTAAGCCAATGCTTCTCAAAATTTCATGTGCTTACAAATAATCCAAAGATCTTGGTAAAGAGTAAATTCTGATTCAGTAGGTCTGGCGTAGGGCTTGAAATTATGCATTTCTAACAAGTTCCCAGGACATGCCAGTGCTGGTGGTCTGATGACCACATTTTGAGTAGCGAAGTTAGGCAACTATTACTTAACCCATCAGTCATAACAATTGGCTGTATTCGGAAGATATTCTGAGAGTGCTATTGAAAGTCTACATTTTTATGCTCTAAAAATTGCCAAATTTTCCACTCAGGAACTGCTTCTATCTTTGGCTGGATCATTTAAAGTTGCAAGAATAGAAGAGGATGAATTCTCCACCTTGAATTCACAAAATCAAAGCACTACTTTGAAGGACCATATATCAGCCAAATAAGGTCACTCAAATATAGAGAAATACCTTCAAGTAAAGAAAAATTACTTTTTGTTTCAATGCACTTTGTGCATAAAGAGCAAAAGTTGTTTTCTACTTCCAAGAACTTCTTATCAAAAGGAATGGCAGTTTCTGTACTTTTTAAAGGTCAAGAGATTTGCCTTGGGTTTTTACAGCTAAAGAGTTTCATCACTGTTTCTACACAGTGTTGAGCTGCTTGGACTTTGAAATGAAATATCTACTATTGCCGAGACGTACCTCAAGCATTGCAGTTTTTCATAGGTAATATTCTAGCTGGAAAAGGATGTGAAACGCTGGCTGGCTGATTAGGAATATTGCCACAGTCTACTGAAGGGTTTGGACAAACCCTTAAGAAACAGAAATAATGATATAGAATATAATGCATAAGAGAATATATTAAGAAGGTAAATTGAAAATATATAATTTCTATAATTTAATAAATTAAACAAATTTATATAGTAAAATAAATTATAGATGTCTCAAGAAAAGACGCATATTAGAATTCTAAGCAAAGAACAAATTTTAAGTGGAAAACATAACAGAAAATAGGAAATATAGATGAAATAGGTAAGGGAGAATTGAAGAAACGTGGGTGAACGTGATCAGGCATAACATGTAAAGATTCAACTGGATTAAATATTGAAACCTCGTATGTTCTCATATTCTCATATTCAGATGCCTGAATTCCATGGATATGATGTCTTTTATATCATTATAATAGCATTCCCAAACTCTGCTTAGTTAACAGACTATGGAAAGACAGAAATTGGTATCTAGACAAAGCTAAAGCAGGTGAAGAGGTTAAACATATATTATACCGATTTCACAGAATCTATTCAAAATTGGAAATAAATGTATTTATTATCTGCTGATATTAAATACCTGATTTTAATTAATATAAAGCATTTTTATAGATAGGAAACATTCATTTGTGTGATTTCATAGTGGCATCATCATTTTTATGATTTAGTAATTGGGATGCATTAAAGACAAAGATGTTATGTATTTGTTCTGTTTGTATTGAACCATCCAGGTGAATGGATTCAGCAAATGATGGTAATGATTCAGTAACACAGAGATCGTAAAATAATGAAAAAAATATATCAACATTCTCTGCACTACTTAAGAAGTAGATTTTAAAGTGAATGCAAATGATCTCTGTGGATAAGGAAATTGCCATCTCAATATAACGATACTGTCAATTGTACAATACATAGAGGAATGATAAGAGAAAAATTATAATTTGGATACTAATAGAAAGAAAGGATTAAAGATGACAATAGACAAGATGGAAATAATCCCAGAGTGAGTACTAATTGGTTACAAAGGTACGTTCAATGCCTCGTGGCTCACTCTTATCCTGAGGAAATAGTTATTTCTGATTATACCTGACAATGAATGTACAAAGAAAGCCCTTTACACATGAATCTTTATAAAGGTCTCCTCCACTAAAAATAGAAATGGTAGTCATATTAGAGGACAGCTTACTGACAATATTGTGCCTTATACCTTCAGATACATCTCTCCAAATGTTCTCAGAATCCCTTTTCATTTGTTTGGCCTTGCTGTATCAATTCTGGCGAGAAGAGTTCCTTCATTACGCCAAGATCCCAGTTAGTGGAAATTTAGGATTACTTTTATTGCTATAGCTATTGGGAGGAAGAGGATGTGTCACTTGACGAATAATGGTTTTACTGAAGTTAAAGAGGGTTTTCACAGTTCTATGATGAAATTCAGTGAAATATCGGCAACATTTGCATAAGACTGGGCATTAAATAATCACCTGGAAAGAATTTTTAAAATCTTTCAAGCAGGTGGTATTATCAGTTACTACCTTGTCATGTCCACTGATCCTGGTGGGCGTGCACCTTACACAGGTTTATTTAGGTTAACCAGCTATTGACTCCTCCGGGCTCCCCATTCTTTGGCCCGTTTTCCAGGATCACATCTATTTTAAAGAAAACATCCTAAAAATAGCTTTACTGTGATCCTGTGTCTATATGCACACCTTAATTTAATGAAGGCATCTCCTTGTTGATTTCATTCCTCTTTTCTCTCTCATGTCCTCTGTTTTGTTCTTCCACTGGCCTCCTCTGTATCCCACATACCCTTCAGCCTCTCCTCCTCTTGCTTCAGCATCATGAAGTATAAAATTTAAAAGAAGATTTTTCCAATGTTTCAGCTACACCGAGCATCGATGAAACAAGACAGACGCACAACAGACATGCATGTGAACTTTTTAGGAACGTATCTTTCTTCCGGTTCTCTTGCAGGCTTTCATTTTTTTTAACTGCTAATTGGTTTTTAAGTAGTCAGAGATAAATAACTTTCCCTTTGAGGACACCTCTCTCTGCTATATGCTAAAGTTTATGCCTCACCCCCCACCAAAATTCATATGTTGAAACCTAATTCTCAATATAGTGGTGTTTGGAGGTTTATAAAGGAAATTTATCAATATCTTCTCACATTGACGAACAGCTACTTCTGACTCTCGTCATGTTTAAAAATTACTCAGTTGGCTGGGCGCGGTGGCTCACGCCTGTAATCCTAGCACTCTGGGAGGCCGAGGCGGGTGGATCGCTCAAGGTCAGGAGTTCAAGACCAGCCTGAGCAAGAGCGAGACCCCATCGCTACTAAAAACTAGAAAGAAATGATCTGGACAACTAAAAATATATATATAGAAAAAATTAGCCAGGCATGGTGGCACATGCCTGTAGTCTCAGCTACTCAGGAGGCTGAGGCAGGAAGATCACTTGAGCCCAGGAATTTGAGGTTGCTGTGAGCTAGGTTGACGCCACGGCACTCTAGCCCAGGCAACAGAGTGAGACTCTGTCTCAAAAAAAAATTACTCAGCTGTTTGGAGTAAATGAATCATGCCTGAAAAGCTCTCATGATCTGCTTGAACAAGGTAAGAAGGAGCTTTTGAAACTCATTAGTAGAACTATGAAAAGCTCAAGCCCTCTCAAAATGAGTTGTAAATAGATAGGGTGTGTGTGTGTGTATTTCCCATTTCAATG
>RJWJ010047837.1:0-10928 GCA_004363605.1 Indri indri | reverse complement strand
CTCATCGAGGTTTTAATCTTCATTTCTCTGATGACTAACAATGTTGTACACCTTTTTATATTTTTATTGGCCATTCGTACGTCTTCTTTTTTAAAAAATTGGGTTGTCTTTTTTTTTTTAAGAGACAGTGTCTTGGTCTGTCGCCCAGGCTGGGGTACAGTGGCACGATCAGAGCTCATTGTAGCCTCCAACTCCTGGGCTCAAGCGATCCTCCTGCCTCAGCCTCCAGAGTAGCTGGGACTACAGGCACACCTGGCAAAATTAGGTTGTTTTATATTACTGATTTGTAGTAGCTCTTTTTATATTCTGGGTATAAACACTTTGTCAGATAAGTGTATTGAGAGTATTTTCTCTCTTTGTATAGCTTGTCTTTCATTTTTCTTAAAGATGTCTTCTTAAGAGCAGATTTGAATTCTAATTAAATCCAATTTTCAATTTTTCATTTAGTGTTTTTTGTGACTGCTTTAAGAAATCCTTGCTACCTCAAGGTCGCAAACATATTTTTCTATGTTTTGTTCTAGAAGCTTCATCATGCTGGCTTTTACATTTAATTCTGTGATGCATTTCAAATTAATTTTTGTGTGCGTGCGAGGTAGGGGTCCAGGTTCAATTTTTCCTTACGCGTATTCAGCGGTTTCAGGGCCATTTGTTAAGAAGACTTCTCTTTCCTCATTGAACAGCCTTGGGGTCTTTGTCAAAAATCGATTGACTGCATGTGGTCTATTTCTGGACTCTAGTTTGTTCTATCAATCTATTTGTCTACCATTGGGAGGTTTTGGGTGGGAGCGTATGAGTGTCGTGATCTGATTTATATTTTAAGTAGATCAATCAGGGTGGAAAATAGAATAGGGCAAAAGTGGACGTAGAAGGACCAGTTTGGAGGCTGCTCTAATAATCCAGGCATGAATCGATGGAGCTTGGATTAGGTGGCTGGAGTGGAAACCGTGACAAGTGGCAGATTTGGGATGTGTTCTGAGGCTGAGCTGCCAGGGCTGGAGGATGGTTTGGGTGTGGAATATGAGAAAAGAATGCGAAAAGTGGGTGGCTCCAATGTTTCTGGTCTAATCAATGGCAAGAATGTAGCTGCCATCTGCTGAGATGGGTTCCAGGACCACCAGGCATCTGCGTCCAGATCACAAGAAAGGTGCAAACCCAGTGAGACAGGAATTCAGAAGAGGCACATTCAGCTGGAAGGATTCTGGGAAAGTCAGAGAAAGCTTCCTGGGGGAGTTGGCATTTGAGCTGGGAAGGGCATCCCTGCGAGGGAACAGCAGGAGCAAAGGCTCCTTGCAGGAAGACATGCCCTGACCCTCATTGGCCTGATCTTCAAAGTCCTTGTCGGATGATAAGAGTCTGTGCCCCGAGGTCATCGCCATCAATCTATGTCTCCCAAATAGATTTGCCTGGGTCCTGGGGCTGGTGAGTTCAGTGGTTGGCATTGTAGGGAGTGGAGAAGGCGCCAAGAGACCTGGCTTGAAATCCCAGCTCTGCTCCATACATGTTAGTGACTTAGGACAAGGGACTCTACCAACTTCGGCCTCAGTTTTGCTCCTCTGTAAAAGGGGACTACGCGGTAAACTTGTACTTGTGAGGATTGAATGAGATAATCCTTGCAAATGTTCCTGGCACATGGTAGGTACTATATATATATGAAATCCTTTTCCTTGCTTTTGGTGTTGAGGCGGTGTTGGGTTTCCTGGTGGTCCAGCTAAAAACAGAGAAGTCCTCTGGAACCCTGACACGGGCCACAGTCCCAACCCTTGTCAGTGATTGCTCTCAGGCCTTGGTCATGAGTGGCCTGGGTTAGAGGCTACGAATGGCCCCATGCAGCCCCTTGACCTCTGCAGGAGTCTCGGGGGACAAGCCCAGGCAGCTGAGGCTCAGGGAAGAGCTTCTGGGGGCTGCGGATCAAGACACAAAGGGACGTGGGCAGAAAGCACCAGTGCAGCTCATCGTGTCCACCTCCCGCCTCGCCACACAGTGATGCAAACACCCGGCTCCGTGTGTCTCATACAGTTCTGACAGAGAAGATTCCGCATCGCCCCTCTGCTGCCCTGAATCATCTAGGAGAAGCACATGGGGGAGGGAGTCGGTCTTAGGGAACTGCTCTGGGGGTGTCCCGAGCTGGTGCGCTGCGGGCAGAGGAAGCAGATCAGACAGGGATCGGGCTCTCGGCTGAGCTGGCCCCGTCCCGTTTCCCATTTGCCCATCTCCCGGCTTTCCGCAATGACAGGGTTTTCATTGTACTTAAAAGTGTAGGCTGGGCGCGGTGGCTCTCGCCTGTCATCCTAGCACTCTGGGAGGCCGAGGTGGGAGGATTGCTTGAGCTCTGGAGCTCGAGACCAGCCTGAGCAAGAGTGAGACCCCGTCTCTACAAAAACTAAAAAAATTAGTTGGGTGTGTTGGCGGTGTCTGCAGTCCCAGCTACTTGGGAGGCTGAGGCAGGAGGATCGCTTGAGCCCAGGAGTTTGAGCTGCGATGATGCCACTGCACTCTAGCTGGGTGACAGAACAAGACTCTGTCTCCAAAAAAAAAAAAAGAAGAAGAAAATACAAAATGCGTAGGCCAGAGTGATATCCTCCCACGTCCTATGTGTTCCTGACCCAACCTGGCAGAGCTTCCTGCAACCTTCGGTGTTCCTGACCCTGGGCCAGCAGGCCTACAACCTCCCAGATTCGTGACGCTTACCTAGCAACTGTCCCCCGATCCTCTGGTCTCATATCCCATCCTGAAAACCTCCTTGTCACCTCCCAGACTCCCAACTGTGATCTAGAAAAACCTTCCCTGACCTTGCTATGACCTCCCATGTTCCTCTCCTTGACCCAAGAAACTTCCCCTGACCTCCTGCGTTCCTGACACTGACTCAGAAAGTCCCCTGGGCCTGCCCCGGTCCTCACTCTGACCTTCCATGTTCCTGGCTTCACTCAACATCCCGCCCTTAAACCTGACTCGTGTGTCTCCGCATGCCCAGCCAAGCTCCCTGTGACTTCCTGGCTCCGTTTTCAACTTAGGAAACCTCCTCCCTTTTTAACACTGATCCAGCAAATTTCTCTGACCTTCCGTACTCTTTATCCCAACTATGCAAACTCTCCTGACGTCCTGTGTTCCCGACCCTGCCCAGCAACTCCCCTGACCTTCAGGAACCTCCCGTATCCTCCAATCGAACTCAGCAGACCTCCTGAAGAGCCCGAGTCCGCCCTCTGCACTGACTCTACCTCCAGTTTGCTCCATCTTCTCCCATCTCCCCGCCTGCGGGCAGCCCAGGCCCCTGTGCCAAGGTCCCTCACACCCAGGTCTGCAGGGACCCTGCAGAAGGGCCCCACCACGCCTTACCCAGCGTGACCTCTGCCTGCATGGGCATCGACAGTGCCGGGTGCTTGACCTCGCAGCTGAAGAGGGCCTCGTTGTCCATCTGCGGGTTGAGGGTCCAGGTGAGCAGGGCGCGCACCTCCACGGTGCCGTCGCTGCCCGGGGTGCGGCTGTGGCGCAGGAAGTAGATGGGCTCAGCGCTGTGGACCCAGCGGGGGAACTCGCGGCTCACGACCGTCTCTGGGATGTTCTCCGTGGTCGGCTGGAGGAGGATGCTGGGATCTGGGGTCAGGCTGCGGGCGGGGCGCTCCGTGTAGGGTCGCCCGCCCCGGTTTTCGCCGTCCAGGAGGGATAGTGACTTCTGCATCTTGGTGTCATCCAGGTCACGGTGTAGGAGGCTGCGGAAGGGCCTGCTGTCCTGGAGCGGGCCGGAGCTCGCAGCCGGCGGCTCTGATAGGGGCACTGCATTGATGGGTTCCCCGTCTCGTTTGAAATAAACCTGAAATTGCAGGGAGGGTGCGGGAAAAGATTTTGTGCAAATGACCTTGACCTGCCAATGGGCTCTCTGATGAACTGGCCACAGGATGCTAGTTCTTCTAGAGCCTTCTCCTCCTAGCTGTCTTCTAGGTGGACCTCCCCACCCCATTCCCTTCCCTGCAGCACGCCCAAGAACTATGAGCCATCGTGGTACAGTGGGGACACACGCAGTCCCTGGCGAGAGAGGCTGAGCCCAACCCCCACCATTTACCAACTGGTAAGACTTTTTGAGCCTCAGTTTCCTCCCTTGCACAGGGGAAAAAGAACACCTGCTTCATGGGGCTGTTGGATGCTTAAATGAAACAATGTGGGGAATAGGGGCCTTGGACTGTGTCACGGTGGCGTCACCTGGGCCCAGAGGGAGTGGTCTGTGCCTACTTGGGGGGACATGTGGATGTGAGAGAAATGGATGGGCCGCGGAGCTGAGACGAGATGTCAGAAAAGGACGAAAGAAGAAAGGATCTGTGTGTGCGCGTGGGTATGTGTGTGAGTGCATGTGTGTGTGCGTGTGTGCGTGTGTGTGAGCGTGTGTGCGTGTGTGAGCGTGTGTGCATGTGTATGTGTGTGCACATGTGCGTGTGCGCGCGTGTGTGCGAGTGTGTGTGCGTATGTGTGCGTGTGTGTATGGTGTGTGTGCGTATGTGTGTGTGCATGTGTATGTGTGTGTGCGTGTGTGTATGTGTGCGTGTGTGTGCATGCGTGTGGTTTGGAGATAGAAGGCAAAAACAGGTGTGCGTGTGGGAGGGAGCTAGGCGCCAGGACGAGGCGAAAGCAAACATCTCCTTGCTTTCCCTGCCAATGGGGAATTCAAGTTTTGAGAGGCGCCATTTAATTTAATTTGCTGTCTTTTTATTTTGGTACATGTGCCCAGAGGCCTGCAGGGATTGGGTGCATTTTTTAATAAATCAGATAAATAAATCGATAGGAGACGGGAGAGAAGAGCAGGACGCAGGTCTCTGGGATGCAGGGGTTGGGGCGGGAGGAGGCTGCCGGGGCAGGCAGGGGAGGTGGGGGAGGACGGGAATGAAACGTGGGCTGCAGAGACGCTGCGGTTTATAACGCCGACGCAGGATCTCTTATGCTCTTAATAGCCTGCTTTGGGTTTTTCTATCCTCTCTTTTCTTTTTTCTTTTTTCTGAAAAGCGCTTTAAAAGCACATTCGTGATTTATATCAAAGAATTTCTTTAAAGTTCTGATGTCTCAGGCAAACATAAGATGTCTGGGATTTGGGGAGATGAGGATCTTTTACGCACACGTATGAATATATATATGTTTCTAAATATTTTATTGGCATGTCTTGAATGGCAGCACAGGCGAGCAGGACGGCTGGGAGAGCCTTTCTTTGTGACTTCCAGGAAAGGAGTTTTTCTTTGGTGGGGAAAAGACCAGCTTCCCTGACTTTAGGGAGACTAGACCTCTTTATGGGCTCTACAGGGGAAAATTTGAGGCCATGTCCTGCTTTCAATAATTGGTGGCTTTTTCTTTCTTTCTTTCTTTCTTTCCTTTCTTTCTTTCTCTCTCTCTCTCTTTCTTTCCTTTCTTTCTTTCTCTCTCTCTCTTTCTTTCTTTCTTTCTTTCTTTCTTTCTTTCTTTCTTTCTTTCTTTTTTTTTTGAAACAGAGTCTCACTCTGTTGTTCTGAGTAGAGTGCTGTGGCATCAGCCTAGCTCACAGTAACCTTGAACTCCTGGGCTCATGTGATCTTCCTGCCTCAGCCGCCTGAGTAGCTGGGACCACAGGCATGTGCCACCACACCTGGCTAATTTTTCTATTTTTTGTAGAGATGGGGTCTCTCTCTTGCTCAGGCTGGTCTTGAACTCCTGAGCCCAAGCGATCCTCCTGCCTCGGTCTCCCAAAGTGCTAGGATTACAGGCTTGAGCCACTGTGCCCGGCTATTACTGGTAGCTTTGAAGCTACTTTTTTCATCTGTTTCCTAGGGACAATGGCTTGCCTCTGTGCACCTGCCCACTGCCCACCTGTGCCCTGTGCACCTGTCTGCTGCCCTGTCCTGAGCCCTGCATGCCCACTTACTGCCCTGTCCTGGGCAGCTGGTCTCTCTGGCCCTAGGTCCTGAGGCAGGACTGGCCTATTTTCCCGAGGTCACCCCCCTGGACCAGGCCTATGAGACCGTCAGGTGTGGAATGGGGGGAACCCTTTGACTCCCATCTTGAACCGTAACGCTACATACCCAGCGCTCTAGCTTGATGCCCTTGCTAAATCCTAGAAATGTATGGAATTCATGGGACCAAACCCAAAGTATTGTAACATACCCAAACCAAAGAGTCCACAGGAGTATGCAGCCCGCAGTTCCCCAGATGGGTTCCATGGAACCCTAAGAGTTCCACAGAGGTGCTTCAGGTATCAGCAGGGGTGCCCGGGCCTCCCTTCACTTTGAAATGTTGTCCAACCTCCCCAGCCCCGTTCCAGAAACCAAGAAGCAGAGGTGGGGGAGGGGCCGGCCTGCTCCGAGACACTCAGTGGGTGTGGCGGGGCCGGGACCAGAAGCCAGCTCTCCACGTGCTCAGGCTGGGTCTCATAAGCAGTTAGTCAAACAAGGAATCCCCTCCCCTCCTCCTCCCTCCCTGCCTCGCTTCCTTCCTCTCTCTCTTGCTTTCCGTCGGCCTTCCTGCGGACCACCTGGGGTCCTGGGAAGAGCAGTGAATGGGAGCCTGCGGACCAGGACTGGAGTCCCAGCTCTGTCAGGAACGCCATGGTGACTCTGGACACGTCCCGTTCTTTCTCTGGGCCCCTCTCATTGGTCTGTCTCCTGCTCAGTTACTGGGGTAGGGTGTGCCGGACACTGGGCTCCCAGAAGGCCACCCCTGCTGTGAAGTTCTAGGATTCTACGCCCAGGAGAAGAGGGGGTTCTCAGCATGGGGACCCTGGGAGTAAGAGGGGTGCATGGATGCCTGGATGGGTCGGGTGGGTGAACAGGGTCAGACCAGTGCAGACGGGGTCAGAGTCAACATCGGCAGACCACGCCCTCTCTGGGCACAGTGGTGACAGCTGCAGCTGGAAAAGCCACCAAGCAGAGTGGTCCAGCAGAGGGGGAGGGGCTGCTGGGGTACTCACCATGGGCGCTGGCTTCCCTCCGGACACGATGCAGACCAGTGTGAAGTTCTGGGCTTGGTAGCGGCTGAAGGGGGCTGGCGTGTCAGCGGCCACCACTTCGATGGAGGTGGGAGGAGCTGCCCAAAAGGGAAGCACAGGAAGACAAAGGCTTAACTGGAAGATTCAGGAAGAGTTCGCTCGATGATTACCTAAGATGGGCCAGGTCCCGTGCTAAGTGCTGGGGATGGGAAAGGGGAAATGTCGCACAACTCCAGGGGGTGCCATTGTCATTGGCTACAGTGAGGATGATGTCCCTAGCTGGGAATACAGACAAGGGCCCTGCCCTGGGGCTTAGAGCCCAGTGGGGAAGGCACACAGGCATCAGTGTCAAGGGCATCAGATATCAGGAGGTGTCAGTGTGTCAAGGGGACCCTGCCCCAGCCTGGGAGTTCCAGGAAGACGTTGCTGAAGAAGTCACACTGGGGTGTGATCTCAGGGAGCAACAGCAGGCGGCATTTACATGGCAGGTGGAAGGAACAGCATGTGCAAAGGTCTGACGGCAGGTTGGCTGGGTTGGGGACAGGCCAGGGAGAGTGCGGTGCCCAGTGGGGCTGGGCAGATGGGCAGGGCACAGAGCATGTGGCATGTCGACAGGGAGTTATGACTCCCAGTGGTACGCTGGAGCCGGTTCCAACTGGTGGAGCAGACTGTGACATTTTCAGGAATTTCGTGAACCAGCTATTAAACTGTTGCTAACTTGAAACAGGTCACAGTAGGTATCTTTACACCATGAAAATCAGCAACTGCTACAAATCAGGGCTTTTTTTCCCCCCTTCCTCCACCCCAGCTCCCAGAGAACTGGTTTACCACCACGCCATGGGGTATGAGTTTTTCTTCGTCATCCTGAGAGCAATGGGGAGCCATGGAAGATTTTAAGCAAGAGCAGGGACATGATCCAACTTGCATTTGGAAGAGACCGAAAACACAGTGTGAATTTAGACTAGAGAGGATGGTAGCTTAGACTTAGGTGGGGGCAGTGAGAGCAAGACGTAGCCGGCTGGGGGAGCTATTTGGAGCCAGGAGTCCCGCTCCCTTTCTTTCCCGAAGTTGGCTTATTTGGGTTGGCCGTCCCTCCCACCGACTCGCCTCTCTTCTGGTTTGCCAATGCCGGTGCTCCCAGGCACCATGGGGTATTGGAAAGGCCACGCACTGGGCCATAAACACACTTGGGTCCAAATCCCAGCTAGGTCCACATCCTTGGGCAAGTTACCAAAACCGTGAGCCTCAGTTCCCCAACTTGTTAAACAGGAATAACACTTGGCAGACGCATTTGCAGGACGAAGCCAGCTGACGGCCATGGAAGGGCTTAGCATATGGCAGGAACGCGCTGTTATTATGATTTCTGCTATTATTTCCCCAACCTCCTCACGGGCAGCAGGTCGGGAGCCAGGATCCTAGAAACTCGCTTGTGGAAGGCCGTCCATTCCGGCTGACCTGGCCTCGGGCCACGTGCCGGGCAGGAAGCAGAGAAAACAAAGAGGTGTGGGCCTTTCCTTCCTGCAGGGGGTTTTCACTCCAGTTAAGTTTAATTAGATTCGACAAACATTTCCTGACACCTACTAGGTGCCGGGCTCCGCGCCAGGTGCCAACTGTAGGTGCCCAGTGATGAAACAGATACAGTGTTGAGAAGCTCAGTCAGGTGGGGGCGACAGACACACGGCAACTCTATTTTAAGGCCTAGGGAAGTGAAGCCAGGTATGAGTCATTCATTCATTCGGGCGGCCGCCACATGCTGTTGGCAAGGGAAGCAGAACAAACAGAAAACAATGGGAGAACAATAGATGGAGAATTGTAATTAAGCGTAAGATCGCACAAAACAGATGGCAAGTGGGGTAAGAATTCCGAGAAGGGAAAAATGCACGAGAACACTTCGATTACCTAGAAGTTGCAGATTCTGCAATCTAACTTTTCCAGAACTCGGCCGAAAACCTGGGTCCCACACAAGGACCCACAGGGGCTGGCACTGTGAATCAGGAGCTGTTCTGAGCTTGTAAAGGAGTGTTCATTCTTCTAATCTTCACGCTCACTCTAGGAGGGGGGTTTATTTACTCCCATTTTACAGACTGAGAAAGTCAAGAGGTGAAACAACGTGCCCAGGTGCACGCGGCCAGTGTGTGGCAGAGCCAGGGCGCGGACGGAGGCAGTCTGGCTGCGGAGCCCAGACCCCGACACGAAGCTGTGCCGCCCCAGCCTTCCGTGTCTTTAGACCTAAGTATTAATAATATTTTAGCCACTGGGAACGCTCACTCATCTGGCACATCCCAACTTCCACGGATGCCTTCTCATCCAGTTCCATCGGGAACTGATCCTGTGGGTGGCTGTAGGTTCCCCAGAGAGCAGCGACCACTCCAGGTGGAGCTCAGCATAAAACTCTGGCGTGGCTTGTGCCGGCAGGTATGCAGGTATAGGGACACGCTCTGAGAATCCTAGAGGCTCAGAACTGGGTAGGCGGCACCTTTAAAATCACTCCTTCATTCCTTCTTATCTTCCTTGAGTGAACGAATCAGAGTCCTAGAACCTTCCTTAGAGGACTGTTTTGATGAGTAATTGTGGCGATGTTTACAAGGTACCTGCAGCGCCGGTTGGCAATTTGAATTAATATTACTTGTATCACCACTGATCAGGGAGGGAGTAAAGACAGTGGTTATGAGCGTGGGCTCTAGATAAGACTGCCCAGGGTTCAGATACCAGCTGAACCACTAACTGATTGCGTGACCCTGGGCAAGTTTCTTAACCTCTCTAACCTCAGTTTCCTTATCTGCAAAATGGAATTATAGGTTACTTGTGAGAATTCAACATGGTAGTACCTGCAAGGTGTTTTGAAAGTGCTCCCAATACGTATTATTATACTTCTTAGCAGCGTGATTTACTAACACTCTTTATCTGAGTCTCCTTGCTAAGGACTGGGAGAATAAAACATAGCCTTCACCTCTGGAGCACTCCCAGTTTAGTGAGGAGACCAGAAAATGCCCTTGCCTTGCACTGTCCCACAGAGCAGCCGCTCATGCCATGCAGCTAGCGAACGCTCGACACGGGGCTTGTTCAAGGTCATGTGTGCTGTGAGTGTAAAATGCACGCCTAATTTTGAAGACCTAATTTTTATAAGAGAATGTAAGAGATGCCATTAATATTTTTATATTGATTACATATTGACATGATAATATTTTAGGCATATTGGGTTTAATAAATACATCATTAAAATTAAGTTCACCATTTTTTTTCCTGAACGTCATTATTAGGAAACTTATAGTTACATATGCGGCTTACGTTATGTTTCTATTGGACACTCTGGCCTAGATTTTCCATTTTATAGGTGAGCAAACTGAGGTCACAGAGAGACACAGATTTGCCTACGGTCATGCCGTAAGTCAGAGGCAGAGCCTAGACGGGCGCCAAACCTTCCAAATCCCACCCAGGGTCCCTTGCACAGCACGGTGCTCCCCACCCAAAACACGCACACGCACACCCCCTCGTTCTGGAGATCTGCACCCGAGGCACGCACACCACCCACGCAGAGCCTGATTGGGAGCTGTGTTCCCTTCCCTCGGTGTTTCTGAGCAGGTGTTAGCAACATGTACAGTTAATCAAGCTCATAAGACAATAACAGATTTCAGTTGGACGGACGATGACACAGCGGTGCTGCTAATAACGGCGCGGACAGCCCGGGCTGCCCACACTCCCCCATCAACATGTTCCCCAGTCACTGTGTCCCAGGAAAATGTCGCTCTGCATCGTGCCTTGTCTCCTGGGGGAGGGCTCTGATGCAGACAGCCAGGCAGCTGTCCACACCTGCAAGTCCCTGGCTGCGTATGGCGGCTTCACCCGGCATACCACTGCTGTTTTCTTCCTCTCGCCCTTCTCTTTCCCTTCCCTCGACTAAGTGCAACTCTCCTTTCCACACCGGCTTCTTAGGCTCCTAGTCTACAGGCTTCCTTCACCCTAAGTCTTCCCCTGACGCCTCCCTATCCCCACC
>RJWJ010047836.1:0-10819 GCA_004363605.1 Indri indri | reverse complement strand
GTTTGATCCCTATGAATACACTAATCCCGTGAGAGTGGGTGACAGCATTTTAGCATTCCTCGATCGTTTTCTCTTTTGCACTCTAGCTGGGTGAGGTATCACTCCCTGTGCTTCTGTAACCTGTGTGTATCTCCATTTTTGCATTTATTACATAGAATTACAATTATCTACTTTATCTTTATAGATAGATAAAGATACTGAGAAATATGGAGGTCTTGAGAAGTGGGACTGTGTCTTATTCTATTTTGTAGACCTAACGCTTTAGGGACAGCAGTTTCATTGAGTGTTAGTTGAATGAATGAACCTTCCTTCATTTTGCATTTTGGAAACTGAAGCTCAGGGAAGTTAATTGATTAATTTTAGAAATTGTTTTCATATCCAAGACTATAGCTCTCTAGTGTTTTGGCTGAGCCTGAAAATGAATTTCAGAGCATCTAGAGAGGACTGGATGAATAAGGTATCCTTCAAGCATGCGTGTGTGTGTGTGTGTGTGTGTGTGTTGTTTTTCTCACCAAGCTTTTGAAAAGTACCAAGCAGCAGTGAGTTTGGGAGTGAATACCTGACTCATAACTAGGGTGCAGCTAGTCTGTGTTGCTAGCTGAGTTCGGAGCCATGTGCTTGAACAATGAGGCTGGGTCAGTGTGCTAATTAAGAACTTCTGCTTGACATTAAAAACAACAATATCAACAACAAAACACTCTTCACTGCCGCATAGGCGGGACCATTATTCTCCCCAGAAAATACTTTTGGCTCTACGCTAAGATAGACCCAAATGGAGAACTCGATACTTAACTTGAGATCTCATAATTCCCTTACTGTAAAAAATGGATACGACAAATATAGCCCAGATTGAAAATTGGTAAAACAAGTGTAAGTAAACATTTTTTCCAACCATCAGAGAAAAGTTTGGTAAATCAAAAGCTTTGAGAAATGTAAATTCCTGGGAAATCCTCCAAAATAAACCAGATTAAAAACATACACTTAGATAAGAAATAAGGTGACTTTTCATATGATATCTTTAAAAAATTGTCATAAGGATAGCTAACAAAATGAGAGCTTTGGTTTTAGATTACTTGATTAAAGACTTTCCTTTCAGCAATAATTACAAAAAACAACCAGTTGCATATTAAGTGAATTCCTAGTGTCTGATACCAAAATGCTCTTATTTGCATATAAGATAATGCTTGTATTTCTCTTCTGCATGGTAAGAGGACATGGATTCAATTCACCTAAAATGATTAATTAGTAGGTTTTTGCATGAATTAAAGCCTGAGAATGGTAGGTTCATGCATATAGGAAAACTTCTTGAGGGCAGAAGGAGCAAGATGTGGTAAACCGCAAACTGCAGAATCAAACCAAAAATCAATGTCCTCATTTTATGGTAAATCAAATTTGCAGAGAAAGTTATAGTTGGCAGTAAAGGGTTGGAGAATAAATTTTATTTGAATTTGTCACCTCGTAAAATACGCTATATATTCATTATTGGATGCAGACAATCCTAGATGGTTTCCAAAATGGAACTCTTCCCCCTCGTCCACCCTAGAAATCTGCTATACATCAAGGGTTTCTTGTCTTAGAAAAAGTCACCTGCCTCTACTCATTGCTCAAGGCAGAGCTCTTAGACTCATGCTCAAGTTTTGTCCTCGCCTCCCACATACACAACCAGTCACAGCACTTACGTGTCTCTGGGTTCGATGTCCCCAGACTCCATCTGTACTGCTCCCGCCCCGCTCCTAGCCCTCATCTCTTGTCCGTGCTGCTGTAGTCACACTTTACTGAACTCCCTGCGTCTGATCTCCTCCCCTTCCTTCCAGTCCATTCTCCACACTGAAGCCAGAGGGACCCTTTCAAAAACCACATCACTGCCCCTGCCTGGTTTGGCCTTCCATTCAGTGCTTCCTCCAGTGCTCGGGGAGTGCTTTTCCCTGTGATGCTCTGTGCTGGGTTAGCGATTGACACCTTCTTTATATCCCTCGGCACTCACCAGGTACCCTCTCTTCCTGTAACTTGTTGGCCAGGAAGTGTGTCCTAGTGCCTCAAGCGTGCTGCCCTTTTCCTCATTCGGGGCTCTTACCCTTGTAACTGGGAAAGTGCTTTGAAATATATCAACATGCTTTTCTCTTTTGCTTATCCAAGAACATGATCTTCACCCCAGTGTGCCTGAAGCATCTCTCTGTCTGGGGAGATTAATATTTATTCTGGAAGTGCAGTCCCCAACCCACAGGCTGCAGACTGGTACCGCTCTGTGGCCTGTTAGGAACCGGGCTGCACAGCAGGAGGTGTGCAGTAGGTGAGTGAGCAAAGCTTCATCTGTGTTTACAGCCGCTCCCCATCGCTCACATCACCGCCTGAGCTCCGCCTCCTGTCAGATCAGCAGTGGCATTAGATTCTCATAGGAGCGCAGACCTTACTATAAACTGCACATGCAAGGAATCTAGGTTGCACACTCCTTATGAGAATCTAATGCCTGATGATCTGAGGTGGAGCTGAGGCGGTGTTGCTAGCGCTGGGGAGCAGCTGCAAATACAGATTATCATTAGCAGAGAGGTTTGACTGCATCATAAATGGAATGCGCTTGAATCATCCCCAAACCATCTCCCACCTCTTGTCCGTGGAAAAATTGTCTTCCATGAAACCGGTCCCTGGTGCCAAAATGGCTGGGGACTGCTGTTCTAGAAGGAATGCAAGAAAATGACTGAAGTAATACTCAGCTTTTAACATTAAAAAATAGGAATTTGTAGCAAGGCCCAGGCAACCTCCTGAGTAAAGTCTGTCTAAATTGCTTTACCTCTTCTTTCACATGTGGAGAGAGAGTTTCCAGAGGTGTACCATAGGGTTTTCTGTGATAGCAAGAGGGAAACCCTTTCCGATTCTAGGGTAATTGTGGAAAGATAAATCAGAAAGTGAGGCCGGAAAGTGAGATGAGCTTTTAAGAAGCAAAGATGGTAATGAGGGCAGGAAGGAACTCTTACCCTGCACTTCGCACCAGTCTCATTGGATGTTCTGGAGGAGGCTGCTCGGGGTCTGCTGCAATCCAGCCGGGCCGAGCCGCATCATTGCTACCCAGGAGGTGCATAGCGATCAGGCAGAGGAAAGACTCAAGGTTAGCTGCTCCAAACCCTCTCTTTAGTTTCCAGAAACCAAAAGGAACTGAGAATCTGGCTGGAGAGTTTCTAGAAGGGGTTTTTCAGGGGATGAGGGGTGTAGTGAGGCACAGAGCAGATCACCGGGGCCAGGCCGGAATGGGAGTCACAGCCAGACCCAGAACGTTCTCAGCCCCAGCTGGAGGCAACCTGAGCTTTAATCTGCTGAGGGGACCTGCAGGAAGCCCTGTCTGGGAGAGAACAGATCACAAGCCCACTGGAGGCAGATGCTGGCATGGGTGACCAGTAGGGCACCTAGCAGCTAGGCAGACAACAGCGTATTGCCCCAGGCCCCCTCTCCTCTCCCTGCCACAAGGTCTTAGAAGAAGAAGGAGGAGAGATGCCATCTGAGAGAGGGAGCAAACACTCATCCAGGAGAGACTGAACTCTGTCTAAAAGGACTTACAGCTGTATTGGATCTGTCTGAGCTGACTTCCCTCCCAGACAGTGGGTAGGGCCTTGGGGAGAGGCCAGTTATAGGCAAAATGAAGATATTACAATTTTTATGTGTATCCAAGAGTAGATATTGAATTCTGTGACCACTTTACAACATGAAGTTTTCCCTGCATAGAAACCTCCCCTCATCCCTGCACCCAGCTAATTTCCGCTCGCCCAACTGCATGCCTCCCAACACCCGATAGTTCACATTGAGCCAGCCAGTTGTCAGACTTTATTGCAATCATTTGTTTTATTTGACCACCTTCTCTGCTAAACGGTAAGCTTCATGATGACAGCGTCTCTGCCTGGCCTATCATTTGGTCCTTAGAACCAAGTATGGTAGTGGCACTTTGAAAGTACTTGGTAAGTACTGTGCAGTGAATGAATGAGGGAGGATTTTCCATATCATTGTGTGACTATGAGAAAGTCACTTACAGTCTCATGGACATCAGTCTGCTCATCCTGCAAGTGTGAAAAATGTCCCCTACTTAATAAGGTTAGTTGCCGTGAAGAGTAAATGGGATGCTAGAGGTAAACTTCTTAGTATAATTACTGATACATTATAATTCAGAAAATCTGAGCTATTGCCTGTAGCTCAGTGCTGCACACATAGTAGGCGCTTGATAAATAGTTGCTAAATAATGAAAATCTGAGTTCCCAACACAGGTGTCTCTTTATGTTTGCAAAAAAAAAAAAAAACCTCAATAGCCCTTTGCTAGAGTAAATTCAGTATTACTTTAAATATCAAGCTATTTAATTACACTAAAAGATTCAGTTTGCTAATACTAGTTATGATTACAGGCTTTAAGAAAACCTTTTGAGATTTTTTTTTTTAAGTGGGATACACTTTTACAGAAAACCGTCTGCCACCTCCGAGAGCAAAAACACAAGTGAGCTTGTAAACATTATTAATGAGATGCATTAGCAGTCAGTGGGATATGATCAATCAATAAGTAATATGGCCTCCCAGGAGATAAACCCCTTTAGGCAAGTCAAGGACGGTCTGAAAAAACAGTTCCTATGCAGAATAGAAGGTGAAAGAGAGACTAAATTTAAAGGGCAGTCCTCAGTTCTCATTTCTGTGGATTTCTCTCTGGGGAACTTCATTTCTAATAGGATAGTTAACATTTCAATACAAAAGTACAGAATGTACCTTTCGTGATTTATTTAGACATCATTCTTATGACAGAATATTTTATGGCTTTAAATCTCTTATTACCCACATGCCCAGTTTTAGACCAAATCCCCAATGCATAATGTAGGTCAAAGAGAAGTTGTGATTTATTTATTAATAACCCACTTTTTAGCACTGAGTGAGGCAGTATACCTGAACCTAAAAACTGTAAGCTACCCTCCAATGCTTCCTTTCTTCATGAGTAATTCAAAGCAAAAGCCATTAATTGGGACAAGCAAGCAAGGGCATAGGGACAGCCTGAGAGGGGTGAGGAAGGCACCCAGCCTGGCGTGGGGTGTCGGGTAACCAACTGGGATAAGGAGGGCATCCATGTAGGGTGATGGGTGTGACTCCAGGTCAGTTGTCAGAACCATAGCAAGATGAGGAGGGCATCTGCATAGGGCCAGGGTAGAGATGAGATTGATTACCTAAAGATGGCTCGATACCATCAGTAAATATACTTTTGACAATGGCAGCCAGGTTTCTTACTGTTAAAGAAAAAAATTACAAATATGACAAGGGGGAAATGGTGTTGGATTGGAATTGGAAGTATCAATATGAACTCATGGCTTTAATATATATAAACAGATACAAAAATAAATATGTCATGTGTATGTAGTAGGGGGTGTGTGTGTGTATGTACATGTTACCTAGCAGCTATTTCCACTAAGATGGCTTGGACGCATTGATGGCCTAAGAGAGCACCTAGCTTTTGGTTTCTAAATATAATTTGCAGCTAAAAGGAAGCAAGAATTCTTGGAGAAAGGCTGATTTCAGGGGTATACGAGATGAGCCTGGAACTTAGTGTGTCCAGAAAGTAAGGAAATACTCCAAGAATGATGGAGACATGTGAAAGGGACACAGAAGTTTGAAGCAATTCCCACTGACCAGACGTGGGACAGTTTGAGCACCAAAATAACAATATTGATAGTAAAGATGGTTATCCATTGGATAAAATAAAGATCCACTAATGCATACTGGCTAAATGAGTGGAGACAGGCAAAAGCGTTTCCTTACAGAGGAATGCCAACTAATAAAGATAGAAGGAATAATGAAATTTTAAAAATCATTAATCCAAAAACTTCAGTGAATGTTTAACCCACTAGTTTTAGTATCTAGTGGGTTAAGTTTTGATTAGAAATAGGATAGTTTTGTAGTCTCACAAGCTTATCCACAAAATTCTAATTAATGACAAAAGAAAAAGGGAAACTTCCCCGGGGTGAAGGCTGGCGGACCCCACCACTGTAAGTGATCAGAATGACTGTAACTAGATGAATGAAAATCACACGGCACCTGGTAGGATGCAAGGAGCAGACCTCAGCATCACTTCCGGGATTCTCCTGCCAAAAATAAAATCACAAGGGAATACTGAACAAATGCAAATTCAGGAACATTCCATCGAACAACTGAACTAAAATCTTAAAAAATGTCAACATCATGAAATTTAAGGAAAGATTGAGGAGCTGCTTCAGATTCAGGGAGATTAATGAGGGTTGACAACTAAAAGTAACGCATAATCCTGGATTGGACCCTTTTATTGTGAAGGACATATTTGGGACAATTGATAAAATTTGAATGGACTCTGTGGATTAGACGACAGAAATGTATCAGTGTTGAACTTCCTGATTTTGATGGCCGTGTAGGGAGAATGTCCTTGTTTGTAGCAATTCATGAAACACTGAAGTATTCAGGAGAGGCATCATGTAGACCACTGACTCTTGCGTGGTTCAGGATAAAAGGTACTTTGTACTTTTCTTGCCAACTTTTCTTTAAGGTTGAAATTATGTCAAAATAAAAATAATATAAAATGATGAAGCAGAGTTAGAGACTTGGCATTGAAATAAAAATATATATATATACACACACACATATCAGTTGAATGTTATGAATCTTGAAAATTTGAGAGCTAGTGCTTTATAGAGTGAAATCGTATGTTGAAAAGACAAAACCGGAGGGAAACCCATTTTTAAAAGTTGGCAGAGCTTTAGAATTTTCATACCTATGCAAAAAAATTAGTATTTTACTCAGCTAGAATATATTTTTGTACTATGGGGAGGTGACTTTTACCTTACTTGAAAGGAAAGGCATTTATAATTCTTTTGTTATATAAAGCTGAACCACGAATACGTGGACTATTTCTTTTAGAGCTCTATGAATCTGGCTGAATCTGTGGGCTCAAGTGTTCCAGACTGAAAATTTTTCAAAGCTGAATTAAGCTGTTTAACATTATAGATGCTGTTGTATGTTTTAGTCAAGGGTCTTTTAGTTTTAAGGTCTGGAAACCCAAACTAGCTCCAAAAATGCGAGAGTTCAGGCAAGGCTGCCTGGGCCCTCCCATTCTGCAAGTGACTGGATGAAGAAAGATTATTTTTTAAGACAGGGTTATGGGAGAGGAGAGACAAAGGTATTTTCTAAATATTATAGAGAATATTTTTTCTTATTGATGTGCATTGCCCTGGACTCTGAGAGAACATGTTTAAAATTTTAGGTTTTAATTTTTGAAATTGAATTATCTAACTAGATTATACCAAAAAATTCTATAATGTATATGAAGTTAAATTGGATTTCCGACATTTTGAAAAGTTGTTTTTTATTTAGCAACAGATAAAGGAAAACTTTGTATCTAGGGATTTTCATAACACACAAACAAATCACCGCAACACGGCTGTAGAAATTTGAATGAGAGCTACCAAGAGTGCTTTTCCATGATGCAACAACTTTGGTTGAACCAGAGAGGACTTTCCTTATGTTTTTAAGAATCACTTCTTTGCTCCTCAGTTTTTCTCATTGTAAAATAAGTGTTTTGGACTAGAACTAAGTGATCTTAGCCTGCAGCTGTAAAATTGTAATCTCTGAAGAGTTTACAAGTAAAGAGAAAATTTTTATGGTGGGGCAGGAGAGAGAACAATGGGAGAGGTGAATGGAGCAAAACAAGGATGAAAAAATAAGGCAAGATGTCAGCGATGACAGCGTACCATGAATGACAAGTATGGCACAGATTCTGCTCTCTGTAGCTGAGGTCCAGCACTGTATGTATAGACACATGTACACAGTCATGCAGAACTGAATGGTGCAGGCAGCCCTGGGTGCATTCTTCATATGTCCAAAGTCAAGGAGAGCGCAGTGAGCAGTGTGATCTTGACGTCCTTAGAAAAAGCACCGTAGCTCCTCCATTAGAAGATACGAGCTAAGTCTTAAAGAAAGGGAATTATCTAGAGCCAGGCAGATTGGAGAGGGGATGAATTTTCAGCGGAAATCACGTAAGTATTGATAGGAGAGGTGGCTGGAGTAAGCCAGCTACCTTGAGTCATCTTGTAGACTAGCTAAATGTTAAAGCTGGAGAGAACCTTGAATACCATTTGGTATGTTCATTAGGGGAACATCAGAGATGTTTGATCCTCCTTATTTTTTATTGACAGCATTCTATGTTTTTATAGCTTCAGTTCTCATTTCTGTAGTATTTTGTTTTTAACAACCACCACCACCACCGCCACCACCACCAGCCCTTCTGCCTCTGCTCTGTTGTGATGTCAGGGGTTTTGCTGTCTGGTTATAGCAAATTGAGTTCTCTGAAGTTGTCTGGTCTATTTGAACCACATCAGAAACCACATATTGGATGTTTCTGCTATTTCCCTATGACCCTCAAAGACCTCTTGACTGCAGGGATAAAGCCTGTACGTTTCTCTCCGTAGAAATAAGACTTTAGTAGGGAATGGGGTTGCTATACAGCCACCAGAGAGCCCAGGAAGCGTTTTTGGATGAGCCCTAAAATAGCCCGAAAATTCCTTAGCAAAGCAAAAGACTGAAGAATCATTAATATAAACCTCTAGAATGTTCCCATGGCTTTGACTTTTAATGGATTATTGCTGTCCCTTTTAGCCTGTTTTCTGTTCATTCCTGATCGTTTTTGGTCTCCTATTCCTTTCCATATCCTCTCACTATCCCAACTTTTGCCTGGAATTTTCCACCCATCAGCGTCTTCCCTCTTGAGGTGATTATGTAACTATTTACTTGGCAACTTATTCCATTCCTTACTCTCTGGACAAGATGATTTTCTTAATCTTCCTTACTTCCTACGGCTTCTGGACTCATACTGTGGGTCCCTGTTGCCTTTTAAAGTAATTTATGTCAATAGTTTTTAATAGATTTTTGCATTTTTCTATCTTCTTAGCTATTTTTCTTGTGGGCATTCATACTAAGTAAAAATGCCATCTGTCCTCAGGAGAGTGACTTTTCTCTCCAGCTTAATATTACTAACGTGAAAATGAGCAAGTTAGAATATATGACGCGTAAGTTGTCTTCTAGCTCTGAAGCTATTTGAGTGTGTTGATAAAATGATGTTGAGGTTTACACAGGCATTGCAGAGCATTCAGAAAATCATGAAATTTAGTAAATGCCTCACTCATTCATAGTTGGGCATGCGTCCTGTTTTTAATGTTATAATCATCCAGTATTCTCAGACTTGAGGATTTCTTACTGTATCTAACTGGGTTTTCCACTTAATTTGAGACTTTATTGTCCTTCACAGTCTGGGCTGAACTTCTCTTGTTACCATACAGTTTACTCTTATAGGAGCCGGGTGTGAAACATTCTTTCTGCAGCATCCCAACAAACACCAAAAGATAAATGAGATTCCAACAGAATTGTAATTCATGACCCCCGCACTGCTTAGATCAGTGGTCTTTGAAGGGTTTACCAGTACCCGGGTGTGGTCAAAACATCACTGAAGTTCAGGAAGAAACAGTCGGTACCTCTATTACAGTTATTATTTTAATGTTACCCTTTCAAATTGTCTTCATTCATATGTTTCATAATGCATATATTATTATACTAGTAAATATATAGAAAAGCCTGGCACTGTCTATATCCATGTATAGTATGCTTGCTCAAAACTTTCTTTTTGTTTGGGATGTTTGATTAAAAATCTTGCAGGCCAGATGTTTGTCTTAGAAAATTCTTAATCTTATATTAATTTAAATATATAAATGTAATATAATCTCATTGATATAAAGTCTAACGACTCTCAGGCTTTTTAAACTCATTATTGATGATTGCCCTTGTTCATTTGCTATTCTAGATGTAAAATCATTGGGGTTTTATACCAGTCAGGGTTTCTCAGTTTAGGCAAGGATGCTGAAAACCTCACTGGCTGGGTCATAAAATTAAAGGAGCAGCTGGGTGATTTGGTCTCCTAAGAACAGAGCTATCTCAGCCGTAGACCTCAGGAGTTAAGTCACTTGGATTAACCCCGACAGCCCAGCCATTGATTGACTCGGCTCTAGTTACCTTCCCTCCCTGAGTGTCTCAAGACTCGCATTTCCAAGAGGAAGAGTCTGATGGTTCACCCCGGGTCAGATGCCACACCCCTAAAAATTCTTTTATCAGCATCAGTCCATGTCTATTTCCAATGAAGTGAGGAGGGAAGTTCTTTTCCAGCCATCATGTCTGTAAATTCTGACTCTAGAGCATGACTACTTGCTGGAGAATGCCAATTCTGCTGACATAATCTTTTCTTCATATCCAGAAAGAGAAAAAAATGATGAATGATTAGTCTAAAATATCACTTTCCAGCTGGGAGCAAAACTTGATTTTTACTTGGTTGCGTGTTTTTTTTTTTCCCCCTTCACTTTTACATTTCAGTTAAATGACTTTTGAATTCTTAAACTCTCTTGATAAAATTGAAACAAAATAATCACCAAGGCTCAAATATAATTTAAGATATTTTCATAAATAATTGGAAACCCTTCGAATAAATTTTAGAAAATTTAGAAGCAATTTTAAATTAAATTTGCTTTTAAAACCTGTTTGCTTTTCCAAATTATATAAATAAATTACTATACTCTTATGCTACCATGAAATCCAAGTTTAATCACTGTGCCTTTAACTCAGAAAAAGACACGATAAAATTTTAGATTTAAATTTAATTTTTCTGAAATGCAGAATGTCTGGAATATAGGTAGAGGATGCATTTTGGAGAAAACTGACTTTAAGAGCTGGTTCCTTTTCTTCAGATATTCTGTTAGAAGATATTTAAAGAAGAAATTTCAAGCATAGCTTAGATAAT
>RJWJ010047835.1:0-10843 GCA_004363605.1 Indri indri | reverse complement strand
GAATTTTTTCCATCTCCCCTGCATGATCAGGCTCACCTCTCCAACTCCAGCTGTCTCCACTCTTCCCCATGGACCCTTCCCCTCCAGTTCGTGGAATTTCTGTTGCTTCTTTGAACTTTTCTCTCTCTTCTTTCTTGTCTCTACTCACTCTCATCAACATATCTTCACAGAGCCTTTTCCATCATATGCCTCTCTTTTCCCTTTCCTTTTAAATAAATATTAATCAAGTTTTAGCTTTTCACAAAAAAAAAAAAAAAAAAGCAACTATCTCTGGGATGCCTTTCCTGACTCACCCAGGCAGGGTTGGGTTCCCTGGTGATGAAGTCCCACAGGAAGAGGCAGCATTGTCGCAGATCAAATCATGCATGTAAGGATGTATTCTGTACCTCAGGCAAAGACGCCCTCTTTGATTCTCACCACAACTCCGTGGAGTGCTTGGTATGATGACTGTTTGGAAGATCAGGACACCGAGGCTGCAGGGTTCAGAAATTCATCGAAGGCTACAATGGGTAGCAATTGTAGGTGCCAGTTTTCTTACTCTAAACACCAGGGACTTCTGCTTATTCTTTGCACCCCTGGTGTGTTGGGAACATTTCTGACAGTAAAAAATTCATATGCTGATGGTTTCCGTAGTTTCTAACACTTCACTCTAAAAACCCACGCAGGAGTTGGCTAAAGCTGCCAAGAAAACAGTCAATTAGTGTTCTGTTTGAGGTTGCTTTTCTTCCATATTATCTTAGTCCCTAAAGATGCTCCCTGCTGTTTATCCACTGATAGTCAGCAGACTCTCTGGGGCTCCCTCTAACATGGAACAATAATAATTAGTCCAAGAATAAAATTCTATTGTAACTTGACTTTCATCACCTGAGATGTTCAGACACCTTGCCAACATGGTTTGTGGCTTTATTTGAAGACGGGACCAATGGTGGGAGGAAGTACAAAGTCCCTGTACGGAATCAGACATAGGAGAGTAAAATTGGGATCTAGCTTCTTTCCCTTATATGTGCATAATTTTTGGGGGTTTACAGAATGTATTTGTCATTTTTAACTTTATGCTGACAGATAACAGTTTAGCCAAGGCAATTTTAAGGGGGAATGGGTGATTCTTATCATACTGGACGTACTCTATGTTTCAGGAATATTGTATATTACAAATAGAACCAACCTAATAGTTACGCTAACCAACCTTTCCTGTTTGCCTTTGAATGAGGGGTTTCATGGGACACAGGACTTTCAGCGCTGAACCTCGGAAAGTCCCAGGCAAAATGGAGTAAGTTGCTCACCCTACGTAATACAGACAACTATGTATATACCAGGGGTTGGCAAAAGGCCTGTTGATTCTTTTTTGCAAATAAAGTTTTATTGTAACACAGCCACTCCCATTCATTTACATATTGTCTATGAGCAACTTCTTGCTACACTGGCAGAGTTGAGTATTTGTGAGAGATACTATGTGGCCTGAAAAGCTGAGCATATTTACTATCTGCCGCCTTATAGAAAAAGTTTGCCAGTGTGTGATCTATATCTTACCTGGAGATCTGGGAGAGGAGCTATGCAAAGATAGCTAAAAGATTCAACAAGGAGGATTGAACCCACCTTCTGCACTAAGAAACGTACAAATTTTATGACGTGATTGACAACCATGAAATAATGGTTAAGTTCTGATATTTGTTTATTCCTTAAAAAGAAGAGAATAATAACCCTTAACTATCAATAGAAATACCAAGAGAATAGTTGCTGTTGTGTCCTATCTAAAGTTCTGCTTTTTGTCTATGTTCTCTTTTTGCCCTGGGATTTAGCTTTCTAATATCAGGATTGTTTGTAAAACTCTAGAATATGTCAATGCTCAGAGTGTTCTTTAAGTATCAAGTTTTTGACCTACGTATTTCTGAAGATGACGGCTTTCTCTAGTAAGCGGTCCCCAACCTTTTTGGAACCAGAGACCAGTTTCATGGAAGACAATTTTTCCATGGTTGGGGATATCGGGGCAGAGCTCAGGCGGTGATGTGAGAGATGGGGAGTGGCTGCAAATACAGATGAAGCTGCTGTGCAGGCGCCCCCCCAACCCCCACCCCCATTTCCTAAGTTTCATGGAACATAATTTTTCTACAGATGGAGGGGTGGAGCTCTGCTGCCTGGTCCTTAATAGGCCAAGGACCAGTACTGGGGTTGGGGACACAGCCCTATTTGTTTCTGCTGTGATGCTGGCTGCCTGCTTCTGTATCCAAATGGATTCTAGAACTGGATCTTGGTTCAAAATGTAGCTCTACCACTGACTGTTAGGAGATCTTGGGTAGGTTCAACCCCTTTGTACCACAATTGTCTTAGGTGTTCAATGCAGACACTAGTTCTACCTACCACAATTGGTTAAAGGAGTTAATATAACCAAAGTACTGAGCACTCGAATTTTGACTGTAAACATTTAATACATTTAACCTGCTGTTATTAACAACAGTATTATTAATATTAATAACTCCTGGAATCATTACTTGGCTGATTATTTCGGACTTTTACTTCCACCTTTGTGTCCAAGCTAAAACACGTAACCTATTGGGCAGAAAGGTGAATGTGGTGCTAATTCCCGTCCTCACAGGTATTTCCAAGTAGCACTTAATCAGGGACATTCACATTTAGCCTCTTGGGCACGCTCAGTGGGCTGCACTTACACATGGGATCCAGGTAACATCCCACTTTATTCGTCTCCCCAAGTCAGTGAGAAAGGCATAGCTGGCCTTTCCCCTCTGACTTCATTTGTGAGCAGAGTCACTTAGGAGGGTAAGTCACCACCTAACGTTACATAGTCAGTCAGTGGTGGTGTTAGCATATAGGTTCTCTTCTTTTTTTCTCTAAATGCAGTGTTTTCTTAGCTATAATTTATTGCCTCATGTGTCTTTTAGGATAATCTCTAGTGCAGTGAAACGAAAAGTATCATGCAGGGTTGGTACTGAAATACTGCCCCAGGTCACTATACTAAGGGCAAAATAATTTATTCACAATAGAAGAAAGATGAAATTAAATTTATTCAGATAGAACCTGCCAGCCCCTAGAACACAATGACTCTGGCATTGTTCTCTTAGCAGCTCGGAAACCTCATATAAATTAGAGGACATTTGAAGGTAAATACAAGCCTCAGGATGTGAAGATTAGGGAAGCCCTTAAGAAACCTGCTGCAGAAACTGACTTAGTCCTTAAGTAGCCCTTCAAGGAGAATATTTAACTGAGAAAAGTCTTTTATCTTTTAATCTTCACATTCCTCTTATGATGCCTATGTTCACCCAGAAAATTTTTTTTGGATGATCAGAGAATTTTTTTAGTTGAAAGGGACTTCACGGGTAACTTTGAACAATTCCATCTTAATTTCAGTGGTAGCGGAGGCTAAGTAGTGATGCTAAGTGACATGCCCAATATCACACATACAGAAGCAGAGGTGCATTGGTGGGACCTAGACCCCTTGCCTCTTGGTTTAGTGTCCTTTCTTCTTCTGAGCCTTTCCCCATATGTCCCTTGTTATATTTCCCTACTGGCTACAAATGACCTTCCAAGCACAGTTTTCTCAGAGAGCTTTGAGCTTGGGACATTAAGTACACGTTACATGCAAATAAACCAAATGTCAGACTCACTTCTCAGGCCTGCCTAATCCTGTCCTGTTTGAGACCTGAGTTCTACCTTCCATCTTGACTTCCTTTTTTGTTTTTCCTCCTCCTCTGTGACTTGTTTTCTTTTTAAGCATAAAATGGGATTGATAAAGTTTGCCTTTATCTGCACTCAAAAAATTATTTAATACAAGATCACGCTCATGAAAGGGAATCAACATATGGCAGAGATTAAATGGTAAAGGAACAAAAACTCAAGAAGGGAACACAAAAGCACCTCTTCTGCTGGCAACCGATAAAACTACCTGAGGGAAGTAAATAGTCGGCATGTAATTCTATAAGTGAGCCTGAGGCACAGACTAGAGAACATCCCCAAAGTGAATCTGTGTACAGTGGAGACACAGCTAATGAAAGAAGGCGGAGAAATGGGCTATGTGCAGGGCTCTCACTTCCTGAGGCTTTGTGCTTAGGGCTGCATGACCTTGAGTTTAAATCTGGTCTCCAAACCTTGTAACTTTTTGATGTTGGTCAAGTTGCCTTACCTCTTTGAACCTCAGTTTACTTTGAACAACAATAAAAAGGCATAATAATATTTACTTCACTGAATTGTTATGCGGGTTATAAATAGTGGCTGGTGGTGGGTATGAGAGCTTAAGAAATGTTAGCTGTTATTATTAATATTACTACTACTACTACTACTACTACTACTACTACTACTACTACTACTACTAGCATCTTCTTCATCATCATCCTGGCCTAATGTATCACCATTTATCCTACCTAGAAAGGATCAGTGGTTAATGAAAAACCCTCACTAGTTATATATGCAAACTATTTACATTTTATTGTGTGTGTGTTTGTGAACATGGTTCCACAATCTTTTATCCAAAATCACTGGACACATGTGTTTTGAAATTCAGAATGTTAGGGATTTTATGAAAGTTATACAGAGCATATAGTATATGCTACACAGCAATCCCAGCGAGGTTTAGAGCAACGCTGTATAATCAATCCCATTCACTTTTGTGCCAAGGGTCCCCGAGAGTACTTTTGGGTCTGGTGATTTTCTGGGAAGACTCATGAGACTCAGCATGTATTTGTATGCCTCGCCGTGCTTTATTGCAACAAAAGGATACAAAGCAAAATCAGCAAAGGAAAAAAGTTCGTGTGGAGAAGTCCAGAGGACACCAGGCGTAAGATTCTGAGTCCTCTCCAAGCGGAGTCACACAGGATGCACTAATTTCTCTGGCAACAAACTGTGACAACACATGTGAAGTGTTGTCTGCCAAGGAAGGTCATTAGAGACTCAGTACCCAGTGTTTTTATTGGGGATTAGGCACATAAATACCCTCCGCCTTGCATTTGCCAAAACTCCAGACTCCCAAGAGAAAAACAAGTTTCCAGCATAAACCACATTGTTTGTACGAACTATTCAGGCTCAATGAGCCACTCTTATGACTTAGGGAATGATAGCAACCTTCCCTAAATCCAAGTTCCCAGATGCCAGTCAGGAGCCAATCTTATAAGCAGGCCTTTTCAGGTCTGCTATGTTAACTTTTTGGATACAACTTTCTACAGCAAAATATATGAATAATTACAGTAAGGGGGATAAATGGAGACCATAATTCACCTTATGCTATTTTAGGTCAGGCTTTGCCACCAAAGTAACTCAGATTGGGTCAGGAATTGCTGTAAACTATGTCATGAAAATCTTCTGATTTTTCAGAGCTTCTTTAATTTTGGAATTGCAGATAAGGGATTACAGTTCCATTTTTCCCCCCTCTGTCTCTCTCCTTTTTCTTCCTTCTTTCCTTCTCTCCCTCCCTTCCTTTTTTCTTCTACCTTTGCTCAGTTTTATTATTAAGTCAAGTATAAAATAATAGCACAAAGGTCAGGAGGTGGGAAATGGAAGTATATTATTATAAGTTTTTTATACCACATATAAAATGGTATGATATCACTTGAAGATAGATCTTGGAAAGTTCAAGACAAAGCTTAAAGGAATAACTAAAATAAAACAAATAGGATAGCTTATAAACCAAAAAGGAGACAAAATGGAATCATAAAAAAATATAGTGAACTAATTCCAAAGAAGGTAAAAATAAAAAAAAAAGTAAAGGAAACAAAGAACAGATAGGACAAATAGAATAGCAAGATGATAGATTTAAACCTAATAATGATAATAATCACATTAAATGTAAATGGTCCAAACACCCCAAATTAAAAGAAAAATGTCAAGTTGGATTAAAAAAGTAAGACCTATCTACATGCTGCCTAAACAAATGAACTTTATAAAAACACAAATCAAAAATAAAAATATTGGGCAAAAGACCCAGAATAGTCAACACAATATTGAAGGAGAATAACAAAGTTGGAAGACTGATACTATCCAAAGTCTAGACTTGTTATAAATCTATAGTAATCAAGACTGTGGTAGTGGTGAAAGAATAGACAAATAGATGAAGTGAACAGAAGAGAGAGCCCAGAAATAGACCCACATAAATATAGTCAGCTGATGATTGACAAGGAGCAAAGGCAATACGACAGAGCAAAGATCATCTTTTCAACCAATGGTGATGGAACAATTGGATATCCACATACAAAAAAATGAATGTAGACACAGACATTATACCTTTAAAAGATTAACATAAAATGGTTCACAGGCCTTAATGTAAAATGCAAAACCATAAAATTCCTAGATGATAGCAAAGGAAGAAATCTACATAACCTCAAGTTCATCAGTAATTTTTAGATAGGATGTCAAAGGTACAAGCCATAACAAAAAGAATTGTTAAGCTGGATTTCATTAAAATTAAAAATTTCTGTTCTGCAAAAGACGATGATGAGAATGAAAAGCCACAGACTGGGAGAAAATATTTTCAAAAAATATACCTGATAAACATATGAAAATATGTTTCACATCATACATCATCATGGAAATGTAAATTAAAACAATGAGATACTACTACAAATAAATCTAGGAAAGCGGCCAAAAACCAGAATACTGACAACACCAAACGTTGACAAAGATGTGAAGCAACAGGAACTTTCATTTTGCTAGTGGGAATGAAAACTGTTACAGCCACTTTGCAAGACAGTTTGACAGTATCTTACAAAACTGAACATAATCTTGCCATATGATACAGCAGTCACACTCCTTGATATTTACCCAAATAGTCGAAAATTTATGTCCACACAGAAAACCTTCAAACAGATGTTTATAGTAGCTTTTTCATAATTGCCAAAATTTGGAATCAACCAAGATGTTCTTTAGTAGGTGAATGGGTCAATAAACATTGGTACATCCAGGTACTACAATATTATTTAGTGCTAAAAGAAAAAAGGACAAAACTATTCAAAATTTGTATGTACCTAATGATAGAGCTTTAAAGTTAACAAAGCAAAATCTGCAAGGAAATTGCAAGGAAAAAGACAAAATCACAAACATAGTCAGAGATTTTATATTCCTCCTTCAATAATTGATGGACTAAGCAGACATAAAGTCAATGTGGATATAGGAAGGTTGAACAACTTTACTAACAAACTTGACTTTCTTTACATATATAGAATAATCCATTCCCAAACACCTGAATATACATTCTCTTCTACTATACATGGAGCATTTACAAAGATAGACCATAATTTGGGCCAGAAAACAAGTCCCAATAATTTAAAAATTATTCAAATCATGCAATGTGTATTTGCTGATAAATTTAGAATTACGTTAGAATTCAAAAACAGAAAGATGTCTTGAAAATTCCTAAAACTTGGAAACAAAAAACATCCAAGTAGGTCAGGGTCAAACAGGAAATTAGAAAATATTTTGGGTAGAAAAATAAAATGAAAACACAGCATAGTAAAATTTGTTGAATGCTTTAAAATGACATTAGCATCATATTTACAGTGTTAAACAATTCTATTAAAACAGAACCAATATTCCAAGTCAATGACCTAAGTTTCCATTTTAAGAATTTGAAAAACAAAAGCAAGTTTAATCTAAATTAAGCAGAAGAAAACAATTAATAAAGATCAAAATGTAAATCAATGAAATAGAAAACAAAAAATAGTAGAGAAAATAAATGAAGCTAAAAGCTAATCATTTGAGAAGATTATTAATATATAATATTGAGAAACTACTTTCATGATCCAGGAAAAGAAACAGCAAAGACCCAAATTACTCATGGGATATTACAACAGATTCTACACATATTAGTGAATATGAAGGGAATTTTATAAATTACTGTATGCCAGTAAATTCAACAATTCAGGTTAATTAGGCAAATTATTTGAAAGATACAAACTAATAAACCTCACTCAAGAAGAAATAGGTAACCTGCATAGCCCTGATCCTATTAAAGAACTGAAATTTTAATTAAAAGCTTTTTTCACAAACTCCAAGCCCAATAGCTTCATTGATGAATTCTAGTACACCTTTAAAGAAGAAATAATACCAATAATACCAATAATACACAAACCCTCTGTTGCAGGCAGAATTCTAAGATGGCCCCATAAATCCCCACCTCCTGATGTACACACACACCTTCTCCCAATAATTTAGTCACACTAATCTATGTGTTATTTTAAAGGAATGCAATTAAGTTCTCAAATCAGTTGACTTTAGGATGAGGAGAGTATCTGGATGGACCTAACCTACTCACACGAGCCCTTTAAAAGCAGAGTTTTCTCTGGCAGGTCACAGAGGAAAGACTTGAAGAGCAAGTAAGAGTTGATGCACTGTTGCTGGGTTGAAGAGGGGGCCATGTGGCAAGGAATGTGGGGAGATTCTAGGAGATGAAGGGGCTCCTGGCTGAGAGCTGGCAAGGAAACGGAGACCTCAGTCCTGCCACTGCTAGGAACTGAATCCTGCCGACAACAATAAGCTTGAAAGTGGATTTTCCCACTGAACCTCCAGATGAGACCCCAGTCCAGCCGATTGCCTTGCTTTTAGCCTTGTGGCATGCCGAGCAGAGTAGCCACCCAGGCCATGATGGAATTTTGACCTACAGAATTCTGAGCTAACAAACTGGTGTTTTCAGCCACCACATTTGTTATGCAGCAACAAAAAATAAATACACTTCTCAACTCATTCTATGAGGTTAGCATTACCCTGATATTAAAACCAGACTAAGGAAATACAGAAAATAAACTCATAGTTCAATAACCCTCAGGAACAGTGATGTTAAAACTCTAAACAAAATTTTAGCAAATTAAATCCAATAATACATAAAAAAAGGATGATAAAACAGCCAGCCGAATGCCAAACAAAATGGATTTTATTTGCTCAAGCATAGTCACATAATAAAGACATTCAGTCTCCTGTAGTATTTCTCCTAAAAGAAAGTAGGCATAGCCCATTTTAAACCACCCAGAAAATAAGCAAATAAAAAATATTTTCACTCTCCTTTGTTCTGTATCCTCTCCCAAACTCACCTAAAAATTAGTTTTGTTTTATATGAAAAGTTCTATATATGCAGGGATTTTTTTTTCCCCCTTAAAGTCTGGTATCTTTATAAAGAAAAACTGCCTATGCACAGGCTGTGTAAGTGAAGAGAAAAATAACCCTTTAAAAAGAAAGAAGGATTGCTATTTTCTGTTCGTTGTACATGTATTTTAGAGAATACCTTCATCACATGAATTCATAGAGGGTCTAAGATGTGATCCTTTTATCCTCAAAAAGAGGGAGATGTCTGTAAAACCTACCAATGACCACAGGATGACTCCAAAATGCTGGGAGGGCCTGAATCTCTGTGACTCAGCTGGGTCTTCTTAATTTCAAAACTTATCGAGGCACTTTACATGTTTGCAATGGGGCTGTGTATTCTTTGCCCAGGAAATGCTCTCATAGTTCCTAGAGTTTGCTTTAGGAGAATGAGGCATGACTTAGCAGAGCTTCTTTGTATATTACTGGAAGCCAGTGTGTTCCTCCTGCTCTGGCCTGTGCTGGGGTAAAACAAACACCATTTAATAGGGTTGGTGGTTTTTCTTGTCCTTTCCTGTTTGGAGAAGGACATTGACAGTGGCGAGAGCCCAGTCACTGATAGCAGTGACTCATGGACAGCACAGAGCATCAGGGAGCAAAGCAGAGGACAATACCCACCTTCTAGACCTCACATCTCCACCCTTGTGATAAGAAACCTGCACAAGATCTGAAATTATTTGTTAAAATTCTGAGAAATTATGGTGTGATGCTGGTTAATATCACCAGGGATACCATGTGGATATCATGTTGCCTCTCTCCCCAATGTGACTTGATAGGTACTTCATCCATGTAACTCCTTCCCAAAACTCTAAGTCTTCGTCTAATCATAAGAAAAACAACAGACCAGCCCAGATTGGGAGGCATACTACAGCAGCCCTCCTCAAAACTGTTAAGGTCGTGACTAATAAGGAAAGACAGAAATTGTCACAGACCAGAGGAGATTGGGGAGACTGACAACTAAATGCCATGTGGTCTGCTGGACTGCATCCTGGAACACAAAGCGAGCCTTAATGAAAAAAATTGTGAAATCCAAATAAAGCCTGGAGTTTAGCTAATATGAATAGTAAATACCAGTGTCAGTTTCTTAGTTGTGACAAATGTACTGTGGTATTTTAAGACATTAGCAATGGGGGCACTTGGATGAAGGGTATATGGGAACTCAGAGTCTTCTCTTTGCAACTTTTCTGTCAATCTAAAATCACTCTAAAATAAAAAAAAAATTTAAAAACTCAAAAATAATTCCAGGAAAGGATATTTGTACTATTTTGCAAATAAAATGTCTAAAAAGAAATTTGAAGCTGATGATGCCTGAATGAATGAAATAAGTTATCTAAACAGATGATGTCCTTAAATTATTGCCTCCAGGGTCTGAATTCCATGGTTCTCTTCCCCCCACCCCCACCACTGAAGTTGAAAAGTTAGGTGAAACTAACAAGTGATTCTAATTTTAAAAATAAAAAACAAGTCTTTACAAAAATGTAAGCACTCAGGTCTATGTGACATGAAAGGCCACACAAGTAAAGAGATCACACGAGATTTTTTTTCTGTGCTCCTCTTGCGCAAACATGTATTTATTGTAACACACAGCATATAATTATTGTTTACACATCTGTGCCCTACATTACATCTTGATTTCTCTGTGAGGTAGTATACTGTAGGTGGAAAAGTAGTCTTTAGAATCATTAGATATAAATAAATCCCAGCTCTCCAACTGGCTAGCAGGGTAACTTTAAACACTGTGATACATTCAAGTTGTATTTTTAGTCATAAA